>ML218756.1:29839-61025 GCA_004785975.1 Popillia japonica
TAAAGGAATGGCCTACTAGAGGCAAAGCTTATTTGAACGCTTTTTATAACTTTATGAACATTTTTAAACATATTCTTTAATATTTTATGGCACCTCATCGTGCTTTGGTTACCGCGCGAACTTTTTTAGGCGCACTGTTCATAAGTTTCTTACACAAGCAGACGGAGATTTGTCTCCATTCCTTAGGTCTACAACTACCAATTTATTACATATCACCCAATTCATTAGTGAAGCTGTGGATAATAGAGAGCAGATAGATGTTATTTACACCGACCTCTCTAAGGCTTTTGATGTAATTGACCACTCTCTCTTAATATGCAAGTTAGATTCGTTTGGTCTCTCTCCTAGTCTTTTAAAACTTTTATCATCCTACCTATCTGACAGAGTTAATTATGTCCATTATAATGGATACACTTCTACCACCTACTGCTTGCGTTCCGGTGTACCTCAAGGTTCCAATTTGGGTCCTTTACTATTCAATATATTTATAAATGACCTTTTAACTTCACTGGAATGTCCTGCCCCAGCTTACGCGGATGATGTGAAGATTTACCATAGAGCTTCTAATGGAGCTGATTGCTACGAGTTACAAAAAAATCTGACGTACTTATATGATTGGTGCATTCGGAACGGTTTAAGACTTAATATTGAAAAATGTGCTGTGGTCTCATACGCAAAAGTTAATAACCCCATCTTATATCATTATGGTGTTGATAATATAATATCCAATTGTAAGGAAATTTACTGTCAGTGACTTAGGCGTTCTTTTTAACAATCAACTATCCTTTGCTGAACATATTGCTTCTATCTGTCGCTCTGCATCTAAGTCATTGGGATTTGTAATCAGATCTTGCCGCGGATTTAAAAATATCAATACGCTAAAGACGTTATATTTTACTCTAGTTAGGAGTAAGCTTGAGTATTGCTCGATTATATGGTACCCATTATACACCTATGAGCACTTACAACTTGAGCGTGTACAGAAGAGGTTCCTCAAATACTTGTCTTACAAACTGGATGGCACTTATCCTCCAAGAGGTTCTGACTATAACCAGCTATTGCTTCGACATCAAATGATATCCTTGCAACTGCGTAGAGATCGTTACAGTGCTCATTTTCTATTCAACACTTTGAGAAACATTGTGGACTCACCATATCTTCTTTCAAAATTTTATTTTACGGTTCCTATGTATAACGTACGCAATTTTGAAATTATACGTGCTCCTTTGTATCGTACTAATTTACTGCGAAAAGCACCTATACAACACATGATACATAACTTTAATTTATATTACTCAGATCCCTTCTGTTGATTGCATTGTATTTATTTGTCTTTTTTTATGTATTGTGTATTTTTATTGAGTTCTAATTTTGCGAACATTGCTGTATGTATATACTGTTTACTCTGTTATTCCATATGTCTTTCTTTTCATGATTATACTGAACTTATATTTTTTTTTAATTTAGTTTCATATTTTGTCCTGTTAGTGGTGTTATGTACTGTTGGACAATAAAGATTGTATTATTATTATTATTATTATTATTATTAATAATTATCTCCTTTAGTTCTCTTTTTGGTTTACATTTGTAAATGGATACTTTCTGCTTTAGTATTGCCCACTAATTTTCTATCGGGGTCTGGAGACTGAGAAGCCCATATAAGCAGGGGAACAAAGAGCATTTTATGATTTAGGTTTTGTTTAGAAATAAGTTGCGCTACAAATTCAATAAGCTAAAGAATTATATTTTAAACAATTTTATGGACCTTATTGCAGTATTTTCCATAGCTGTATATAAGGCTCTACGCCCCCAAAGGATCTTCGCCGTTTAGCCGAGCCGAGCTTTACAGATCTTTTTATTGACTGGATCAGGTACGTAACTTCAGTCCTTCCAGGCGAGTTCTTTTGCTTTCATAACTATTGCTCTCCATCTCCTTCTATTATGCACCATTGTCTGTCAATCGTCCCCAACTCCTCTTCCATCTATCCATCTTATTCTTTATCTGCCTCTCGCCTCCGCCTCTCTTCTCCCGTCCATCTTCCATTCTGTCAACGCTCTTGTATGTTCTCCTGATTTTTTCCTATATGTGTTCCAACCATTTTATCCTTAACATTTTGATGTATCCTGGTACCTACGTTCTTTCCGTCCACTTCTTCCATTATTTCCTTATTGGTCTGTCTTCTATACACCCCACTTTCCAGTGGTATATCCCCCAACATCTTTCTTATTATTTTCCTTTCCTGGAATAACAGTATTTTTTTCTCCCTCTTTTGACTTTGTCATGGTTTCTGCGGCATAGCTTAATATCAGCCTCAACAGAGTTTGGTATATATATCTTTAATGTGTTTTGTTTGAGATCTGCTTATTCGTAATGATCTTTTTATTTACGAAGAAGGCACTGCTCACTGTCGTATCTTTTGTTTTATTTCTTTAAGTCTGTCCCCTGTTCTGTTTGTTTTTGTTTATTCTCAGCCCTACTTGTTCACTCTTTGTTTTTATGGATTCATATATTTCGTCCAATGTTTTCTTTTGTTTCGCAACTATAACTAAGTCGTATGCGTACGTGATTATTTGCGCTCCTCGGTTTCTTACATTTCCTTTATTTTGGTTCTTCGTAATGTGCTCTAATGAATAGTGTTGCAGATAAAGCGTCTCCTTGTCTGATCCCTTGTTTATTCCGAATTTCTCTGTTTCACCCATGCTAGTTCGTATTTTTGATCTTGTTTTAGTATCATTTATCTTTTGAGTTTGGTGGATATACCAATTTCTTCTATAATTCTCATTAGCTGTTGTCTATTAATCGAGTCAAAAAGCCTGCTTGAAATCTGGGAATCAGTTAATATTTTGTAAACTGTGCTCAAAAGTGTGATTACTCCTGTCTTCGTCTGCTCCTTATTTTCTGTCACCTGGCCTGTCTTATTTTTTATGTTGGAGTATTGAGGGCGGCCACATTAAATAAAAGCAACTTATGGGACAGGTAATGATTTGTTTATAACAGACTATCATTCTTCGCAAACAATTTTTGTATGTATTAAGTTGGCCTTACGTCGATGACATTCAAAGTAGAAGTGTTAGATGGCAAACGGACAAACTAACATAAATAGTACTGGTAACAGATTTATTCAAGACTCAGTGGTCGAATGATCACGCTATTGATGAAAAAGTGACTACTGACGAAAAGCTTGAAGCATTTAAAAGAAGATCTAGTTGGTTTAAAAATATTTTTACTAGCAGAGATTCTAAGACATAGTAGGTATACATCTCACTTTGAAATTTACTGTGCCCAATAGGGGAAAAAACTTTATACAATGAAGAACAACTGCTCCTCTATACTATAGTGTTTTATACTTTCTATTGATTCAACAGGAGGGAACATTATAAAGAACAATGGCAGTTACATATCTGAAAGTTGATTGGGGGTTGATTCTGTTGATAAGGATTGCGGAACTTTAGTTTCAAGAAAATTTCTAAAAAGCTATTGACTAAAATGAGGAAATAGCTCTCCTGAAGGAGGAACGAGTGCAAAGATACTATGGAGCCGGAAAAAACTGCAGCCAGAGATCGGCTATACGAACGATGGCAGGAAAAGTGGGCAACAGGAATGCACGCTGAGTGGACGAGAAGATTCCAAACGTCCGAAAGTGGGTAGAAAGACCATGAGGAGATACCAATTATTACATCACCCAGGCACTGTTCGGCCATGGGTGTTTCCGCAACTACTTATATAATAGGAGACGAACCAATGTATGTGACTTCTGCGGAGAACTAGATGACGCAGAACACACGCTTTTTGCATGCCCAAATTGGGAATGACTTCGACGCACATATACTAGAGAGGCTGGAGAAGATCTCACCGCTACAACAATTATGAGAAACCTAATGGCGTCAAAAGAGAAATGGCTACCAACATACAATATCGTGCGAAGAATAATAGAAACTAAAGAGAAAGATCAGAGACGGTAGAGAAGGCACCACACTGAAGAAATGCGTGAGCGGGTTCCAGTGTGGAAAACGAGTTGGGGGGTTTTTAGCCTGTGGGAATCCGGCACTACCTGCATACGATAACCTTGCAGGCGTCTTGCCGAAGGTTTTCCCCTCTTAAAAAAAACTCTCCTGAAGGAACATAAATTTAAAGTAAAATTCTTCACTAAAAAGACAGAAAACAGAAAAGAGTTCCTCATTCTATTGGTAACACTGATGAAGCCTCAACGGACTATCCAAAACTGCAATGAGATAATTGTTAAGCCTATGGACATAAAACCACTGCAAAACTAGTACGTCTACATATTAGTATCAGGTTAGTCCCAGTAATTCCCAATGAACATCCAAATAGCCTTACTTATTTTTAAGCTCAAGCTCAAGCTTCGTTTGGTATTAACAAGAATGGAGCATATTTTGGTGTCTCTTGTGATCCAAACATTTCTATTTAGATTTTAAGAGGTCTGTCTTCAATTACGTTTCGTTTGATTTTGACCATTATCAACCTAATGTTTTCTAATGGCCGCCGTATTGAATCTTGACACGATTAGATTTCTATGTATAGTTTGAATTTCTTTTTTATCCTTACAGTAAACCATACTTTTCTTAGTGTTGATAAGTAATAATATACAAGCGATAAACAAGACTTGTCTGATATTGTACATACATAATATATTGAAACCTACAGAATTTACATATTACGAAATTAGTTTGTTATACCATCAAAAATTGTGACATGCATGATTACGAGTCATTCGAATGTGATTCGAATAGAACACTACATTCATTTACTTTTAATGCATAGTTAACAATTTAACAATGTCTTATTACAACATGACGTGACCAGTATTTGCATTGAATGCACAATGTTTATATGGATGAAAATTTGTTGACAATATGTAAAAGTAAATTTAAATTAATTAATAAATAATACATATAATTGTCTTATAATTCTTTACTGTTTCACATTGTTTTTAAGCTATATTTTATACACACATACATATGTATGTATGTACACTTATAATTGCGCCAAGTTATTTACTAAATTTGCAATTGCATATCAGGGTTTAATACTTATGCAACGTGGTTATCATGAAGCAGATAACTTAATAAATTATTAGCACGTTCTTAAAGGTCGGTTCTTGCTTTAATTGAATATAAAAATTGTAACACTTGGATAAGCTTTTTAAAAGCTACAGTACATTAAAATGTTTTTGAAAATAACCTTGTATTAGATCTAAAAGTTTTTAATTTTTTTATTGAAGCCTGCCTATATATTTTATAATAGGTTTCACAATATATAACAATTTATTCGATTATCTTTTATAGATGCTATAATATATATCTTCAATACGTAATATGTATTATGTTAATATTTAGTTAGTTCACCTTTTATCGGAATAGCAGCGCTAGCTTTTTCCTGGGCATGCTATCTATGCAGACTTTCACAATTTCACAATTTTATGGGTACTGTGCCCAAATACTTTGAATATTTCCTTTTAGTGTTGTTCACAATTGGTTCACAGCTTTGCAAAATATGTAGTCCTATGCTATAAGGCAGTGAAATACGGGAAAGGATGACAGGAACGCATCCTCACGAAGTAATAATTTTTATGCAGTTGTACAGTAGAACCTCGGTTATCCGAGGTGACGTGGCGGACACCCCCCTCGGATAACTGAAAACTCGGATAAATAAACACTAATGTACTTTAAACGGTTTATGAACTTTTTTAACATGTAAATAAGTATGTATGTATACATATTATAAAACATTGAAATAGTTATCTATACGCTGATTCTCCATCTGGGGTTGCCTCTGATTGTTGTTCGATATACCTCCGAGCTTTTTCCAGAAAAGCAAAACCTTCTTGATGGCACATCTTAGTGGGAGCCTGTTCATCCACCGCTTCGTTGTCGTCGTCATATAATTTTCCGATTTCCTCAAAGGCATTCGTTAGTTCTTCAACACTCATTTCGCTTTCTAAATCATCTGCTGTAAGCCATTCATCAACGTCTTGTCTTGTGACATTTTCGCAACCTTTTAAGTTTCGCATTAATTCAAATAAACTCTGTTGTTCTTGTTCTGTCTCGCTGTCAAAACCTGAAGAGGACATTTCCCCACGGCCTCTCCATTTCAAAGCCAATTCATTTAACGGAATATCATCTTCACTGTCATAGTTCTCTATATCAATAACTTTTGACCAAGATTTTTTAATAGTGGAACCACGTTCAGAATCCCAAGCTTGGCTTACCCAGTAAATAACACTTTTCAGTGTATTCTTCCTTATCCTACAGATAATATCATCTTCTTTTTCTGTGTATTCTAATACATGTTCAAGATATCAATGCCTATAATTTTTTTAAATGTTTTCGAGGGCGCCTTGGTCCATTCGTTGCATTATGCTGGTGACATTTGGAGGAAAAAAAAGTACAACAATGTTTCCTACGTGAAGTTCATCCCCAGGGTGAGAGGGAGCATTGTCCATTAACAGAATTGCTATAATAGGGAGACCGCTTTTCTTCAAAAATTTAGACACAGATGGCACAAACTCTTCTGTAAACCGGTTAGTAAATAAGGTCGCATCGACCCAAGCGCTCTTTTGACTTTTGTAATAAACTGGTAGGGCTTCGGATGAGATGCCTTTAAAGCTCTTGGACGTACTGACTTGCCAATCACCATCAGCGAGAGTTTGTGCTTGCCAGATGCATTGGAGCACGCCATTACGGTTAACCTTTCCTTACTTCGCTTGTGCCCAGGAGCTGATTTTTCCTGTAGAGATGCCAGTGTTTTTGATGGAAGCATAGTTTGAAATAGCAGGAAGAGTTGACGGGCAATTTGACCGTTACATGTGCAATCCATTATATCCAATATGACCCAATAATCTAGCGTTTGGATAAGTACTTTAGTCAGTTCTACATAACGACATTGATTATTTATTTATTTATTATTATTTCGCATTCAAACTGAACGTTGGTGTGAAATATTTCAAAAATTGTATTAACTGGCATTAAAGATAGCAAAGAATTTTGTAAATGGTTCCAAAATAATCTAAACCATTCGGTGATTTGTTAAAAATAACAGAACATGCGAAAGGAAGAATATTTGGGACAAAGAAGAACCACAGAAGTTTAGTTAATGATTGGGCCTTTTCAAAGTGCTAACCTATCACCTCCTAAGTTGTGGATATAAGGTTGTAAGTAGGATTATGAGGAAACCTGTTAACGGAAATCTTATGTATAGCAGGGTTACAATATGTCTACAATTTTATTACTCATTGCTATATGTTTCACTAATAACGACATACATACAAATTGTTCACTGAATTTCGCAATTTTAGACTGCTTTTCGTACTTTCAAGAGCTCTTCCTCTTCTATGCCTGCAATTGTGCTTTATAAGGCATAACTTGCTAACTACTTATCTAAGTAAAGTAAAGTTAATTTTCTAATTAATCGCATAACAGAAACCAAGTCGATATACAATCGTGTTATACAAACAAATATACAATCATGTAATCTCCTTAATTTCTCCTGACCAAAATGGATTTATTGCTCGAGGCTCCACTGTCACAAACTTGTGTTGCCTTTCACAATACGTTTCCGAAATTTTGGATCGAAGCGGACAGGTTGATGTGATATACACTGACTTCTCTCGTCAAAAGCTTGAATCACTTGGCTTTTCTCCATCTACGCTAAAAGTACTCCAATCCTATTTGCAAAATAGAATTTTCTATATGTCTTATAAGCTATAAGGGATGCTCGGGTGCTGCGGGTGTACCGCAAGGTTCGAATTTAGGTCCTTTGTTGATCTGCTTCTCGGTTTGGATTGTCCCGTCGTTGCATATGCTGAGGACATAAAGATCTTCCTCGAAATCTCTTCACTCAACGACGCTATACATTTGCAAACCAATCTCAATAAAATAATTGTGTGGTGCCAGGATAACAAGTTAATTTTGAATGTTTCGAAATGTGCGAATACTCGAAAAAAAGTTGATTACTAAGGACTTCGGTGCTTTTTTCTTGGTTGTAGATCCACATTTATTGATCACATTGACATGTGCCTCTGCAAGCAAATCTTTAGGATTCATTATGCGTGCCTGCAAATGCTTTCAAGATATTCAGTTGTTGAAGACCTTATACTCGGCATATGTTTTGAGTAAATTGAAATATGCTTGCATAATATAGTATCCCATGTACGCTTGTCATGTGTCACTTGATCGAATTCAGTTCATGTTGGTATCTGTCAAGATCACGTCAAGATGAACTACTATTTAATTATTGCGTTTACTTTCAATTATTTAGTTGATTTTGTTGTTCGGAAAGTCAATGTTAATTTATTCTCTTAATTTTTGTGTATACCTGTCATTTTGTCTCTTTTTTTGTACATCTTACTTTGTATATTTGTCCTGTAATTGGAATTTTCTGTTGGGCAAATAAATACCTATTATTACTATTATTATTATTATTATTATTATTAAGTCGACAAACTTGTGTCAAACTTTTATCACGAACAGCGCTGTATACACGCGCTCACAGCAAACGCTACCACACTCTCTTTTTTATTATTGTTTTCATTTCACGTGTCAACGTTCCTTCAACTATGCCAACTTAAATGAAATCGCGTTGTTGGCGCTGGGACGTCTATGAATGCACGCTTCTTCTGTCTATGTCTCTGTAACCGGAAACTTGATGTCGACAATCGTGATAGCGACAGATAAATAAAGAGGAAATTGTGCGGTGCAGTGCACATAAATTTCTCGTAAAAATTCTTTTTGATTATAAACATATTACCTATAGCTTTAAATTGTCGTAATTCAATTTTAGGTGTGTATTTACTTTCTACAGGGAAACTCCCGTTGACTTTCTATGTACGTACATATATACACAGTGAGTTAAAAATGTTTACAACGTAGTAGTAGTAAGTTTCCCATGTGTTATTAGTAAGAAGAAACGATGTAGAATTATGGCGATTATGCTAATAACGAATAATGCTAGTCCTTCGTATACTGCTGACACCATCAGAATTGTCTGGATTAATGCTGTCACTTTCGCGCAATTGAGTTATTGCGAAAGTGTCGACGTGTTTCACGATTTCGTGATTACGTCATTTATGCAAAAGTGGATCATAATTTTGCAAAGACATTAGAAGTGTTGCTGTAAAAAGCTTGTCGAATGAAATGGACAAATTATAGTGGAAAACTTTTTGCTTCTGTTATAGATATATGTACTATCGAGGGCAAATGTAAGACATTAAAATGGAATAAAACGCGTCTGTTGTGGATAGAACCTAGAAAATTGTGAATATATTGGAAATGAATATGATGATAAATTAATAAAAGAAAAAAAGGATTATGATAAATTAGTCATTTATCATAATCATTTTGTTAAGAATTGGTCAGGCATAACTTGATTTGTATATAGTAACACAAACCGTGTTTCGGTATTTGTTTTTTTTTATTGTAACTAAGTTACATTCAAATTAGGTATGTTTTTTTATGACATGTAAAAAGTCAGATGTAGAACGTTGAGTTTTTGCAACATACTTATAATATTAATATTAAAAACGAGTTTATTCTAAAAAAAACCATTAAACCTAACAGGTTATGGGCCCAGGACCTTTCGGAAAAAAGTAGACGAGATAGACGACGTATAACACGTAGACGAGATAGACGACGTATAACACGTGGACGAGATAGACGACGTATAACACGTGTAAAATACTCAGAAGACTATACATATTATAAGGCGGGAAGACGGCAGAACGAGAACGTTAGGAAGCTGCAAAATGGACGAGCTAAAAATTGAAAAGTTGAATAGCGAGAATTATAGATACTGGTGTTTACGTGCACAAGGTTTGCTGGAAGTCACAGGGCTATGGCAAGCAATTGAACCTGGTTTAGATGATGATATATCGAAATGGTCGAGTCAGGACAAGGAAATTGATCATAAAACAAAGTCAGTATTATACTTATTAATGAATAATGACAGCTTAGACGATATAATGGAATGCAAGACGGCAAAAGACATTTGGAAAACATTGAAGGAAATTCATACAAAATACGACGAATGGCATGGCTTGTTACTGCTTCAAGATTTTGTTACCACCAAAAAGAAGAACGATGAAAGCATCAATGAATATCTAGTTCGTAGAAATGGCTTATATCACAAAGTGAAAAATGCCGGATTTGATTTCAGCGAAAAAGTTCAAGCAGGATTTATTGTGCTAGGACTACCGAGCGAATACGAATATTTATCAAGAAATTTGAGAGTAGAAAATGATGATTTAACGCTAAGTAAATTAAAATCCAAATTACTAGAAGAGGAAAGACGAATAAGAGGAAGTAATGACGAGAAAATTCAGGCCGAGACAAAGGCATATGCAGCGAAGAGTACTAAATACTTTAAACGGAAGCCACAAAGGGGTTCAGACGAGAAGAAACCAAATCGAGAATCCAAATCATATGAAAATTTAAGGTGTTACCGATGTTTGGAGTTTGATCACATTGGCAGATATTGTAAAGGAGACAATAAACCGAAAGAACCTGATGGTCAAACAAAAATTGCCTTCCAAACCATGATGAGAGTTGATAGCGAAGCATATTTAACTAATGATCCTTACTTTAAGACTGATAAGAACAGCTGGATATTAGACAGTGGATCTACCGATCACATGTGCTGTCATCAATCTAAATTTAAAGATTTCAAGGAAAAGGAGACAATTATAGAAGTAGCTGGAGGCGAAAGATTGTTGTCAACAGGATACGGAAATATAGATTTTACAATATCGACATATGAAATAACTTGGTTCAATTCATTATTTTGTGATTGGGTAAATATTGAAAAATATAAAAGTTAATAGAGAAGTAGAAGTAGAAAAGGAAATATTTATTTCGTTACCAACATAATATTTGCGTCATTTTACGTTACAGGTTACGTGGGTTTTGAAAGTAAGAACTCTGTATACATATGTATGCCTTGTACTATTTTATCTTGTTTGTAGGATATTTTGAAGAAGTAGTGGTCTCTCCTTCCACTCGCTCCTTTTTCCTTCACATAATTACAAAGGAACGTGGATTTTCGTAAACTTATAAGCGTGCATGTTACCTAGCATAGGTATAATACTAACAATAAGCGTGATACTAAACTATGTACGGAAACATGTATGTAGATATGGGCTAATATTTCTTTTATTATTTTCGTTGTGTTGCTGATACTTGTTTCCACTTCTTGGTCAATTACTACACTTGTAGCTCGATTAAAGATCAATTTATTCCAGAACCTTTACAATTTATTCGGATTTCGTTACACAACTTCTTCAGTGGAATAACACTGACATTTAAATCGTGTGAAGTGGAAAAAGTATCAGCATCATAAGATAAGTACATAAAGGTCATAAAAATACATACACTAATTATCTTCGTTGCAAGCCGCTGGTGTCAGCATATCTCTTTTTGCTTTAAATGTTTCTCCAGCTCACAAGTAGAAGAAACTTTAAAACTGACTAATATAACAGACATTGGATATTTCTATTAATATTCTAAAAATGGGAGAATACACAGAGCGTTTCATTTGGAATAACGAAGTTGTTAGTTGCAATTAGAAATGGCACCACTGTAGTAATGAAAATGTTTTAGATAGCTAGAACATATCCGTCTATTAAGCCTGTATTACACGGTCAAAGTGCATCAAAGTTTTCTCGTAAATCGACATCAAAGTAGATTATGATGAAGTATTATAATAGGGGTTGTTTGGGATAATATTAGTTAATATGGAGGTTGTACAGTCCCAAGAAATGGTATTTCAAAATTAATATTGTGCAACATGTTGGTGGAAAAACAAAATAGAAGACATAAACAAACAACTTGGACCGACTTTGATAACAAAATTTGTTGCAGCAACTATTTTTAACGTCAAAGTAAAATTTGATGTGACGTCATCAAAGTGGTCATTTACACGAGGAATTTGAAGCGACACTGAACAACTTTGATGTAAAACTTTGATGCACTTTGACTGTGTAATACAGGCTTTACAGTATGTACATACATGCAAATTTTTACTAGGAATCTTAGACCAATTGTTTATATCCGTCTGGTATCCTCTATTGTGGATCACCCTATATATGTACTTTTACTTTTTTAAGAATTGTTGTTTTAAGTTCTAGTACAGTTTTTTTTTCTAGGGAAACTATTCAAATTATGCCATTATAACCAGAAATAAAGATACAAAGCTGTTAGTAATCGACTAGGTAAAGTTAAAAACACATTTTAATATTGTTTTAACCGTTTTAAAACTAGGACCATACATGCGTTTTCGTGTAATTGTAAAGTTTTATTTTTATTAGAAAATACTGTAACCTACTTACATTACAAAATGTTTTAAAATTCAAGCTATAACATTTCAAGCAAAGAATTTGCAGACGATTTATAAATACTTTGTAAAACGTAAAAATAATGTTATGTAGAAATGAAGATGTATTCTGCAGAAACGAAAGCAACGCTTCTTGAATCAACGTTCGAAAAAGAAATCAAGCAAAAGAAAAAACGTGGAGATCTCTATTTTTGCGGGGAAAGTGATTTACATGAGCATACGCTATATGCGTATAACATACGCACAAGGTTGGATTTGCTTTCACTATTATGTGTACAGCGAGCGTTAGTAATACATATGTGTATAAGGATATCTTTTTTATGTTAACAATATCTTCTTCTGGAGAAATAGCGAGGCGCGTAGAGTTTTCTTTCTAAGTTGTTGTTGTCTTCTTATATACTACATTTAACGCCACATTATCGGTTGTCATTATAAGTAGTACTGATATCAGTTACTATGTATGTATACACAGCGCCAAGGAATTAGTGTGAAAGCTCAAAGCTATCAATCTTATGTTTCTCCCACCTTTCAAGGTAACTAGCATACACTCCTAAGCTTAAATCTTAGAGTGTTTGTAAAGCAAGCAAAGAAATGCCAATGGAAACTGCTGCAAAAACTGTGTACATTAACTTCTAACGTTTCACTCGAACAACATTACTTCACAAACAGCTTTAAATAAGATACCGAATGTTACTCCACAAGTTATGTCGAATTAAGCACCCGCCACAAAAATTAAATTGTTTAGAAGAACTTCCAACATCTGACAAGCCTTAATAATGTTAACTACTTTCTAGCTAACATTATTAAAGACTTTTCTGAACATTTACCAAAGAAGCAAGTAAAATCTGAAAAAAAAAACAATATTCAAACTTAAACTACAAATATGTGTCCTTGAACAATGAGTTCAGGAGTGTTTGTAAAAAGTCTATCAGCTAAGGGCGGCGTTAAGTGCTCTAGGGGCAGTTCCCTTTAAGTTCACTCACACTTAAAACTTTGGCCCAAAGGAGTACGGCTGCACTGATGTAGGTATTAGGCAATGGGGGAAAAGAGAATGGTCTTGTAAAGAAAGGCGGGGAGTTCTGATTCACTAGACCCCAATCATACTGTGGTCTATTTAAAAGCCAGATCAAAGATCATCTTCAATAGTGGAGACTAAACAAAAGACCTCGCACTGGATTCATATTCTAAAATTGAGACAATCAAAAAAGTTCGCTAAGGCGATATCCCTACTGCAGTTTTACAAGAATCTATCTGAGCACAATAGGATCAAGGAGATGGGACAGCCATTGCCAAGGGTCTATGGACTTCTTCAGAAACTTAGGAATCAATTGGGATTTAAAGATTAAGCGTATTAATCATTGTTCTTATAGATTACAGTGATGACAGGCATGAGTCCCTGATCAACTCCCTCTAATCTAATCTCTAACATTAAGCACATAAGAGTTTAAGAAATAAAATTGGTAACACAAAAACCATTGTCAAAAAAGTATAAGAAATTATATTATTATTATTATTCAAAATTGTTTAATAAACTGGTACGTACAAGTGGTATAATTATGTGTTCAAGTATCTCCAACAGTTTTCATTTAATTAAATTAGTGATGTGTCCGCTTTTTTTGGACAGTGTTGTAGACATATGGAAAATATTTCTCGCAATATGTGCGAGAAAGTTTATTGTAGATAATTAATAATAATTGTGTTATGTAAATTTCACACCAACATTTGGCAGACTAAAGCAGTAAGTACTTTGATAAAAACAAACCCATATCTTTTAACGGTGGAATTCGCCAAGGTTAGCATACAGGCAGCTTCAAAATATTTCATTAGTTTTATAGTATTGTTACTTACAAGTCTGAATATTATTTATTATTGAATTTATTTAATTTCTCCTAAAAGTCTCCAGAAGATTGCAAACTAAGTTGGATATTGAGATAAAAAATTGCCTGCATTGACTAACGCAAAATTCAAAGAGAGAGTATTCGTAGGTCTTCACACACGTAAATTAAGTAGAAATTCACAGTTTGAGACAAAAATAAATGTTGAGGAGAACCCAGTTTGGTTGTCATTTGAGGAAGTAGTAAATAAATTATTTAGCAGCAATAAAGAACAAAAGTTCATCAGGACATGCTATAAAATTTGAAAGAAATTGTGTTTATGCTAAGGTGGGATTGTCTACTCAGACTAAAAACTCTGGCACAAAAACAAACACAAGTACTTTAATGTGGGAGCTAGGCCACTGACAACAATGCCAAACACTAAACAATAATACCAATGGTACGAGGAATAAATCAAATCAAATCAAATCAAATAATAATTCATGCCTTAACATTTCTCAACAGTTTGGGCCAATTGCAGCAAACATCTGGCAAAAAGAATATGAGCTGTCGTCTTACCAAAAGCCGCGTAAGGTCTTCTTTCCTACAGTGGGAGACTGTAGGACTGACATTGGTCTAATATTCTAAAACTAAGACAATCAAAAAGTTTATCAGTTTGTTAGACACTATGTCTAAACTAAGAAAGTGTGCAATCGCGGTTCATTAGACCAGTACAATATTGTGGAGGGCAAAAATCGCGTAAGAGTTCATTTCGATCAATGGGAGACCAATTACAAAATCTCACACTATTACAAATCTCCAAAACTAAGATAATCAAAGAAGTTTATCACTTTTTAGCCACTTCAGCTAAATTCCTACTGGACATCAACAAAAGCCTCCATAGCACCATTATGGCTTTATTCACTGGCCATGCTCTTGTAATATATCACCTCAAGAAAATAAGCAGGGCAATGTTTCAAAATAGGCGTGGCGTGCGCCCCATGCAGGCACCGCCACCTAAAATATGCGTACATGAAAGGTACAATCATGGTAAGTAGAGAGTGGACAGGCGTATAATAACGTATTGAAAGTGTCCAATCTCTACTTACCATGAGTGTACCTATATCAGAACCATAGCTCCCAAGATGAACCTAAACTTCTTCAAACTTTGGGGGATAAAGTGGGGTTTAGAAAGATTTGAGGTATTCACAATAGCTTTCATTGGATGCACTTATGAGAAACAGCAAAATGTCTGATTAACCCACTAGTAATTTAATTCAATCTAATCGAAAGTCTTACAGAAGCAGCAAAAATATACATACATACGTAAATGCTACTTCACATGAGATACATAATTCTTTTTATATTTATAATTCTTAATAATCATAATACTTATGCAATTATTGCTTTGCATTTATTCCAATTCATGCACGGCGTGTAACCGAACAACGTATGTAAATTGGCGTGTAATCTAAGAATGTATGTAAATTAGTGTATGCAGACTTAACTGTAGAATATTTAATTTTGCAGAGACATTGAAAGTCTTAGTCCTGTTTATAATCGTGAAACTCATTTTGTGGTCTTTTTATCATAAATCACATTAGTCTTGCTAAGTAGGAATTATATTTTTGTTTCTGTTATTTAATTATCTTCAGCTATTGCTGCATATGTGGTATTGGTGAAGTATTCCGTAATTAAAATAGAAAAAACGAAGTGATACGAGCAAAATATAGGTTACTTTCACTATCTACAATAATATTATCATTTAGCTATTTGAAGTGAAAATTGTCTTAAATGTCTCTTTGCAATACGTCACTGCATAACGCAATGTAAAAGATTAATATACACACTGCGTATACACATTCATGAATTTATTTTAAAAGAAATATTAAAACACAATACCCGAAATTACTGTACCGGCAATAGCGTTCATTTCTCGAAAATAAATTGATGGTGCTCGCTAAACGTGTAATTATTTATAATTCTAGTTTTTGTGTTGTGCAAACTATTGTAACGGGATAATTGTTTTAGAAAATACGGTAAGATTATAAAAGTATTGCAGGTTAAGGAGCTTCTGGCGCAATAAATACATACTACCTTTTGAATAAGTAGTGTAGGTACTAGAAGAATATATTGGTGATATTCGTTTTGTTTTATTGTTGTACATGACATATTAATCTACGGTCTGAAATATCTAGAGATTAATTTTAAGTAGGACGAAACATTTTTTTACAGTAGCACAATCGTTACACGTATGTATTTAACTTTCAAACTAAGCACTTTCATCCACATGATTCAATAATTTGTTGAAATCGCATTAAGTATATAGAAATAGCGGACATTTACATACATACATCGTCTGAGTGACAGGTGGTGAGTAGTGACCTTTATTATTTGTTAGCAATTTCGCAGCAAAATGATTTAGATGCTATAGATCAATTGGAATGCATGTAAGTGAATACAGCAAGATGTTGTGTGTAGTTTCCTGACTTTCTTGACTGGCATAGGAACCAATTGCAGGAAGCATCCGGCTGGTCATTAGTTATTCTTACGCTTTCGACTGTACACCGAGTTAAGATGTTATCTTTCGACATATGTCATAGATTTGGGAAAAGTACAGAAACACAACCCATGAATTACTGTCATAATATTTTACTCCTCAACTGTAATTGAAGGCAATATATTCTATTTACTCTTCATACATATTTGTTAAGAGAGTTTGATGGTTTAAGATACATCTTTGGCACACGGGCTTACCATTAACGCAAGCAAATCCGCACTCATCGTGTTTGGTCGGCCAAAGGTGCGTCAAAAGTTCATCAGTATCAGTTATTAGATCAAGGCATAATTCACAATTTTAAGATAATATACCGCAGTTTTTTGATCAAAACACTATTAACGTTCATAAATCTAACAGTGTGCTAATATGGTTTGCAGCAGTATTGAAACAGGTTTCTCGATCTACCATTACAAACTGTTTTTCCAAAGCTGGATTTGCAGAAGTAGTTCAATCTACTGAAGATTTTTGCGAGGAGGACGAAATACCCATTGCTTAGCTATTTCCAAAAGTCGGCAATGCAATGGCAAGTTTAGTTTTGCTTCCATTGACAATGATCAGAGAATCCTGATTTTAGTATAGCAGAAATAGTTGAAGAACTATGCAATAATGATGATGATTCCGATAACAACGAGATAGAAGAGATTGAAGATCCAAAATCAACTTTGTCAAATACGGGCGAAGTGTGCGAAAAATTAAGAGAAATATAGAATTACTTCCTGTGTAACAATAATGGCGACATGGTATAGACATTTCAAAAATTTTACCCAAATGTGAAAGTGAAATTTATAAATCTAATTTAAAAAAATTAAAACAAACAAAAATTGAAGCATTTTTGTCAGAAAATAAAAGCAATCTATGTAAACGTATGCTTATATATGTACCTATATATTACCAATAAACGCAAAACAAAATGTATACACATTTAGTTCACTTATGTCTGTGTCTCTGTATTCTCTATTTTAAGTTTAAATAAAATCATTTAAAATCATTTCCAAATGAATTTTATTTCTAAAAGATAAATAATAGCTAGCATGTGAAAATATTTGCTTAGAATTTGGCGTGAGTAATATCCATCATCTGTCTTTTGCGGCCACCTTGGAATAACGACCAACAACTTTGATTTTTTTAGTGGCCGCTATTCACAGGTTTTACTGTAGTAAAACTAATTTAACAGCGCATGGAGAAAAATTGGACGTTGTTGAAATGGTTAAGAACTTGGGTCACACAATTGACTGTGACTCAAGATTTAGACAGCATGTGGCGAGTGTGATGCGTGCCTCTTTTGGGAAACTTAAGGTGTCGTATGGTAGTATAGGGATTCTCTAACAGCGGAATTGCGCAAAACTCTTTGTATATTTAGGTTCGTATCGAGGTTTAATTATTGTGATGTTATTTATGGTCCCAGTTTGGATTCAGAGGATAAGGTTAAGGTTTTGTCTATGGTATTAGGAAGAGGCAGCAGGGAAGGAAATCACAGCTTGCATGCTTCTGTTATAATTTAAGCTTATTTGGAGTATCCTCTTACTTGCACCGAAGACTGACCTTGCTGGGTTGCTGTATCTCCTCATGCTGCTACGTCTATTGGATCAACCGATACATGTGAATGTGGTATAAAATATTGTTCTTTTTTTCTTTCTTGTCTTTTGATTTGCTAGCCTATTGACGAAATTGTGACAAGTAATGTATTTACGTCTCCTTTTTTTTAATTGTTAATTTTCCTTTCATTACTGATGGATCTGAAGGAAGAGCATCGTTCAGATTATTCTAAACTCTATTATTATTATTATTATTATTGTTATTATTATTATTATTAATTTAAGTTCAGACCCTTTCGTCTCTCATATACAAGAGCTGCGAGGGAACAATTCATTTAAATACTTGCTAATACCACATCGAGCAAGTAATAGAAGGGGTACAAATTGGTAGAGTGCCCAATAATTTCTTTAGGCAGCGATACTACCGAATATGAGATGCATTAGGTAAAACTTCTTTCAAATATGCTGCGCAAATAAGGTGTAATATGTTACTAAGATATAATTGTCCACAACAGACATCCACAAGATGTGAATTAATCTGCAGCAAACGCGTCTTGTAAGATCCAACGCCCACGTGGCATCATATACACGCCTGCCAGGCAGATCTTGTAGATATCTATAGAATGTGTTGTGCTGTGGGAGAATACAAAAGACATTATTATTAGCATTATTCAAGAATGTCCACCACATTATGTCCTCATTTTTAAAGGTTGGCAAACTATTTCTTAGATATTTGTCCATGTTTTCACTATTATGGCGACTTCCAGGATTTGACCGCTTCATAAGTTCATAAAACAAAAAAAGAAAATAAATAAATATCCACTAATGTAAGTGGCTTCGTCAGTATTCTTATTATTATTAGCTTCAGTATTACTTAATATAGTTTTCTATTTTGAAATTGAAATTTTTACAATAATCCATGAAATTTCTTTTAGATTATAGTTGTTCCTGGATAAGTTTAGTGGATAAATCTATTAGCACTATACATATTTCATAAAAGAGCTGATTTTAGTGTAGCAACATGATTTCCCGGTAAAATGTCGCTAAGTGTTCGGATTGTTTGCCCAAGTATAACAGTAGCTTGATGTCTAGTATCATTTTTCAGAGAGGAGAATTGCTAGAAGTAGGTACACAAGTTCAAGGTCAACAACCATTAACAACACCGAAGGCTAATTGGTACTTCTTACAAGTTTCATATAGAAATAGAATTCGGAATGCAATCCAGTTTCAGTATGCTGTTGCTACTAGAAGGTTGATAGCACGAACAATGAGGAATCTTTCTCTCTTTTCCTGAACGCCGTCGTAGAATATGAACAGAGGAAGATGTCATCAGAACAATAACCACTAGAGTCGTATTTTGTTATACCCAAAAAAGGGATCTAGTTTATTTTGGAGTGAACCAAGCAGTGACATATATAACCAAGCAGTATAATGGTGGCGGTGTAATGATGTTAGAATAACTTTAACTTAATGAACAAAGATATTTTATGAATGCACTGACTTGAAGCATAACGCTTATCCATATTGAGCAAACTTGTCACCAATTATTTTGAAAGGGTAGGTATCGATAGTTTGGAGTAGTCAGAATGAGAATTTAGGAGGCCAAAAACGTATCGTGCTCCTGGCGTTAAGTCAGGACAGTTTGGCTAATGTGACATAATTTCCAGTCTGGCCCAGACCGCACAGCAGCATGTTATCAGTTTTACCATGAAATAGTATGTTGTCCTTTCTATGGAAGATCACCAACCCCTTTTTTTGGAGTGCTGCTTTTAATTTTTCCACTTCCTGGCAGTACTGCTTCGAATTTAGCTTTTCGTTTGGATTCAACAGCTGAAAATGTATTGGTCCTCGAATCCTCCCACATATACGAAATATTCCCTTATTTAGACTCAATTCCGGTTCAGAGCTGGAGGGGATAACTTTTCCGGATTCGCAATATGTCTTTTTCCTTCCGATGTTTTAATAGTTAATCCAATTTTCATTCCCATTTCAAACTCTTTCACTTAATTTATGTGGCGCCCATCTCGAATGTTTCCACGCAAATCCTAATTTCTAAATATGCTCCAAAATATTTTGTTGAGCTAAATCAAACCTTTCCTTTAATTTAGGATCATCTACTTATCGTTTCGTCAAACCTTTCCGCAATTTCCGGTGTTGCTTTAGCTTGCTTTTGCATGGGATTATAACTGGAAGGGAGAGAACTTTTCGGTAGACCTAACATATGGCTTATACTAATACCAACATGTTTATTCTGATCATGGCAAAACCGATACATTATTGCTACAATTTAATTAAAAACCTTGACATTACTTTTGTACATGGCAAAAAATTTCGCTGGCTTTGGTTTACAAAATTAGATTACGCTCTGTTATGATAGTAAACGCAATTTTACTGCTACGCCACTGGATAAAGCGCGAAAGTACGAATATCTTCCGGTTGGAAGTGAAGTGATGCATTGAATTTATTAAACGTAGTATTTATTGCAATGAGAAATACATACATATATTTACGTAACTTCATCACGCTATAGAGCGTATAATCATTCTTATAAACTTTATAGCTTTAAAAATGTCTTAAATTTAGAAACTCAAAACTCGCTGCATTTAAACTAGTAAAACATTTGACTCACATCAGATTTAAACTACAAAAACATTAGCGTAAAAACATGGCCTGCTAGTATTTTTGTCGATACCTACTTTTTGTGTATACTACAAATGAAAATATTATAATAAAACACAAGCGAATATTTGGCTGCTATCAAATTTTAATCTCTCGGATAAACTTATAATTAAGTTAATTAGAGCTAGTCTTAATTACAGTTTAATACATGACGAAAACGATAGAATTATATTAATTATTATTTCAACACATCTTAGTTGTGTTTACTAGGATATTGTTCCGTCTTAAAACGAGCATCAAGTGCAAATTTCTCCACAACATGCATACTTTCTCCAGCTAAATACCGTACAATATATACGTGTTATTTCTAGAAATAGATTCGACTTCCTGACCAATTTTAAATGAAATCCGGCAAGGAAACGTTACTAAAATAAACTCGAATACATTGCTATTGTTCGGGCACCCAGAAATAACATCCTTTTATTCATGAATATCCGACATGAACTGCACAATTCTATAAAAAGTATAATGAGAGCAGCGCACACTTACTTTTATTTTTTCGGATGTACTCTCCAACTCCAGATGATGAACGAAAGGATTTAAAAGTTCCGTACATGTATCGTCATCCACAGGCCTTATACCGGCCGCAATCTGTTCTGTCATTTTTGCACGCACTCCACAAACACCGATTCAAATTACCCTATTCCATGTTTTATATCTTTTAACTAATTTGCGCGCCCCAAGAATTACAAATGCTACCCCTACCATGATGTTTCCCGTACACCAATCGAATATTGTGAATTCGTGCAGCGAATTGAAACGATTTCCGCCGAAGCGAAATGTCAATATAAATAAACTTGCGCGCTAAAATTAATCCGCACCGCCATCTATTGGTGAGTAGTTGTACTACTTTAGGAAGTAAAATTTTCCTGTATGAAATTACCGATTTCTTGAAGCTAGATATTAATCTGTCATAACAAATTAAATATAATATAATTAAATATCTATAATAATAATTATAAACATTAGGAGTATATTAATAATATTTCACTATCTTTCAAATTTATTTAATATCGTCGTTGAACCTCAACGAATTACAGCCATCTTTCGGTATTTTCGTAAATTAACTCGGTTTACATGTATCTTATAATTTTATGGTTAGAATTCCAATAACTTTATCTTACAGTGATGTCCGAATTAGAAACGCAAATAAATAAATATTTACTTAACTTCGTCAAAGCTCTACCTTCTTTTCAAGACAAATGGTCAAAATTATTAGAAAGTACAGAAAAACCTGTACAAGGATTGGTAAACCAAGCGGAACAATTGAGACACGTGGAGAAGTAAGGCGGTAAATATAAATTCCGTAAATAATAATGTGGCCAAATTTCAGGGCTAATTTAAAAGATGTAGATGATTTCGAAGAGATGAAAGAGCGGTTACTTTATAGAATTTACGAAGGAATTGAAGAAGATATTTGTACCATAAAAGAGATAGTGTAAGTAATAAGTATAATTACAAATGTGTCTTGTTAGTTTGTTTTCCGCCTAAAACTAATAATTATTTGTAAACTATTTCTTCTAATTTTTCTTCTTGTTTTAGTGATAAATTAAATAAACTAAATAACGAACTAAAGAATAAATTGACCCTTTTAGAGAATGCTACAGTAAATTTAGATTGGGATGACAAAAATGCTGCGTTGATAAAGGGCACCGCTACTCAGCCGGCGTTGAAACTTCTGCTTGATTACGCTTTAGATTTCTGGTTGGTATTTTGCTTAGCCGCAAGGAATATCAATAAGGCGATGCGAGAGATAAATGTACGGGATGCGGAATTTATGACTGATTTGCAAAGTTGGTTTAAGGTGGATTTGAATTGCAGAGCTGTGACTGCTTTGATGGCAATTACACAATATATAGACAATGAAAAAGCTATTACTTGAATTGTATTTTACTTTGTAGTAATATTAAATGTGCTGTGCTTATTATGAAAATAAAATATTTTTTTATTATCGTATTTAAATTTCCGCTTTTCTACACCATTTATGAATGAGATTATATTTTTACTTTATGTTATTTTTGAATATAATAATTACAGAAACGCCATATTAGTTCAAAGAAAAACAGACAAAATTCTGAACAGACCCAAATCACACTATACAGTACAATATTCCGTTTTTACCAATTGTCAAATATTTTGACATTTGATCTTCTTTTAAGCCATAATTTTTTTCACGTAATCAATTAATTTGACTCTTTCGATGTCCCTCAATCATTGATTCACTTTTAGAAATCTTTCAGCCAGTTCCCTGTCTAAAGTCTTTAAAGACTAATTAGGTCGCTTAATATTTTTATCAGCCGGACGTTGGTTGGTTCTTCAACGCTTCATTCCAACTTCTTGTCCTTTCCTTAACGACTTTTGCTATTTTCTTGCTTCCACATTGTTCTCACACTATAACATTTGCCATATGTCAATATTAATAAATATAATAATAATAAGTTTATTGGTTCATTCATACAGCTTCACAAGTCACAAGTATACAGTTATTGAAGTTCATTAGAACCAATTACTGGCCTTACGATCATTTTGTACATTCTTGTTTTACTCTGTTTGGACATAGATTTTGTTTTTCCATACTACTGTGTTGAGATTTCGTGCTATCCTTCCTCCTTCTGGGTTTGTCTTCTCTGTTCGTCGGTCAAGTTTTTGCTAATTACTATTGTTGAGCCGAGATGACTGGGGTGTTTTCTCACCCATTTTCCTTTCGATTTCTAACATCCTACGTTGTGGGGTTTTGCATATTGTTAGTGATTTTGTTTTGGTAATCGATAGGGTCATATTATATTCTTCCACAGTAATGTGTAAATGTGTGTAACCATCGTTGTATGTCACTTTTTTGGCTATCAGAACAATGTTGTTAACGTAGCATCTAAAATTGATGTTTTTATCGCCTAGTCTATATATAAGTAGTTTGGCAGAGGTAAGAATTTTTACAAACCTCATTAGACTTTAACTCTCGTACAAATGCCTGCCAGTTCCGTTTCTATACACTATTCACTATGCATACCATTATTATCGAATTTTTACTTCCATGTATAAATGCAGGATAGACAAATAAGAATCTAAACTAAAAAATTATCTAACGGAATGTACATACTTTTCTGTACATTTTTATGAGTCCACCGATATGACTGACACTGATCTATTATTTAGGTACTTTCATTCGGATGGTATTTTCTATATGTTGGCTGAAGAGCAATTGTTCACTTTGCTACCTCTGACCGAAAGAACTCGCGCAGAAAATATTACTGAGCTGCCCTAAATATTGTAATATAACACGAGTCTGTTTCGAATGTTGAATGTATGTAGCTGTTGCAAACATGGAACCAATAATTCTTTAATTGTCTATTGTTTCAGTGATGAAAGTGCTTTTGATTGCTATGGATTTGTAAATAAACGTTACTTAGTAACTCAAACCCTCATTTGCTTGTAGGACATATTCAATACCCTGAAAAATTTAATGTATGGGCAGACATCTATGGGACTAATTGTAAGTAATTGGGCTGTTGTTTTTAATGATAATCTAATTGGCAAAGTACCTAAATCTGGATATGGTAGAAAATACTATTCATCTATTGATTACTGACTGTCTCGAAAATCAACTGGATAGAGATGGCAATCTCCTACTTGATGAGGATGAATTACATTTGCAACACGATGAAGCTCCTCCTCATTATCTTCTTCCAGTACGGCAGTGGTTAGGAAAGGTATTCCTAAATATCATTGTTTAACGAACAACGGACAACATTTCGAAAACTTATTACATTGATTTTTCTTTCAAAAAAATATTAAAGAAAATTTTAAATAACTAAAAATAAAAATAAAAATAAAGCATCTTATATCAGCGAAAGGAAATTTAAAATAGGGTTTGGTCGAATCAATCAATTTCAAAAACTAAACGCCACAATGTAGATTTTCAAAAGACGTGAAGTATACCTCCAGGGTGCTCCAGGAGGTACGGTTTTCAGGTAGGTGAGCCATTTTTTCCATCAAAAGTTGTCTTCCTCGATAATACTTCTTAAGTACGTGTTTAAATGGAAATTTTTTGTAATTTTCTAGATTTTCAAAAATTTACGGTGGGAGGTTGTCAAATGAACACTCTGTATGTATGTTACTCTACCAATATGGTGCTATAAAATTCAAAAGTTGTCGCATCCCTTTATCATCATTACATTTTCTCTGATTTTCTAGATTTCTCTGGACACACTATTTATATGTATATTAATATACCATGTCATCGTCATTGTTGTTATTTGAATCTGTTCTTGTTACATATTTTGATATAAATCTTTAGTTTTTTGTTCATAAATACATATATAATAAGTCGGCATTTTACAATTGTCACATATAAAGATACATACCGACGCCATAAACATAATCTTTTATAATAATGCCACTCTTCCACTATCTTAAAATATCGCGCCAAATTTTACTTCAAAAATAAATCTGTTTCACCTCCGAAATAACTATTATTGTCGTTTACCCTTTTTCAGTGAGATTATACGATCAAGGTTACGCTACATATTTTGTGGATATCTCTTTCTCATATCTTTCTCTTTTTTGCACCCGTTGTAATGTTGTAAAATTTCGTCCACCTTAATAATACTGCTAATACATAGAAAATTGTACAAGTGGCGCCGCGTTGTGACAATTTGTGGCGAATACAACTACACAATTCCCTCTTAAATCTGAACGCACTCCTGTTGTCATAGAAGAATCTGTTACCTTTTAACAAATGTTATTAATATCGGACGAATCTGATTTACTCGAGGATAACATTCGGTCACGTTTTACTTGTTAGCTTTGTCTTTGCTGGAGTACGTTTTCCTTGTGTTCCTCTTTACCATTAGTAAAGAATTGAGCTGTTAGTGAGCTATGGGTAAGTTCTTTTCACTTTCCAGTGTCCAGTACATAATGTTTGGTCTTAAAAATATCTTCGGCAGAAACAGTTGATTCATCTGCAATTTCGTCTTCTAAAGTAATAGCGTCGCTTATAGCATTAAATAAATGAGGACACATTATAGAGGCTACCTTTTGAATATTCATAATGTAACTGAAAATATCCTGGAAAATTTTACTATAGATTGATACAGGAAATACTGCAACAGTTTGCAATTAATGTTTCCAAGGCACCATAAATTTTAATTTGTTGATTTTGCAAAAAATGATTTCTTTTCATTCCATTTTGGCGCTTCTTTTATCTATACGGTTGTGGTAATCCCTTCATAATCCCTACGTTGTTGCTTTTGTTTGCTATTTCAGATTATCCTTTCAATACGTATTCCCTCCAACGAAAATCGCGCGTGGGTGAATTATTCGTCCATCGGAATTTGAATATTAATATTTTCATTCATAACAAATTGCCTGCTCGTATTAGATGGTTTCCGTTTTCCGATTATCGCATGGTTGCAAGCACATCCTACCAGTTACCTTTCCAATCTTTGCATCTACGTAGATCAAACCTTCGTACTTTAACAATTGCGCCGTTTTAGATTAACAAATGCGTTTCATAGTTTCGTCGAGTGTAATTTCCTCAAAATGTGGCATCGGGTTGGCTGTTTTGTGAGCGCCGGCGCTGGTATTGATTCGAAATCCGTGTTGAAATTGCGTGTGTGTGCCCGACGGTGGTAGCGTTAGGACGTTTTGCCGTCTTCAAGTCACGTTAACAGGTAGGATAACACACAGTTTTATACGATAGATTTTTACGGTTATTGAGAAGAATGATGCGAGGCTTTACGAAAACTGTTGCAAATCTTTGATCAAATTGAAGTTATGTTGTTATTTACTAAATCTTTAAACTTGTATGTAAAAATGTGGCAATTTAGTAGATTTAATTTTCCAAATAAATTCTATTGCACATGTCCCATGCATGCATATTTATTTTTTCGTTGTTCAATGGGGGCCAAAATTTGGATTACATTTTTGACATGAATGAAAGCTTTAATTGTCAGTTTGGACCTTCACTACATTATGTCTTGCAAGAGCAATATTGCTTATCTATTTATAACTTTGCGTAGGAGTCAAGGAATCACGTCTGTTTACATTAGATTAGAAATTCATCTCTTAGATTCTTTAGCCAACGCCTTTCAAGCTTAATAAACTGTCTACAGATTTCCCGCTTCCACATCACCATTGAGTTTTAATTCAAGTCATCAATATATTTTGTTGCTTCATTGTAATAGGTTGTTTTTCTAAAATTCAAATACCTACCAATGCAATCCAGAATTTTTTCTCCTCCTTTTATAAATAGATAAGAAGCGGTGCCATAAAAATATGATTTAGTACAAAAATTCAATCTTTATTCTGTTATCCATTCTATTCTCGAGTCTTTGGGAAAAGGCGGATATAAATCTTTCTGGAGTGTCCCCCTCTTCGAATGAATTAACGAACATAAATAAGTTTTTAGGTTTATACCTACTATGTTGTTTTGGACGCTATTGTTACAAATCAACACTTAGCTTTATATTAATAATTGCGTCCTTGTACAAATATAAATTTATTAATTTACAACCTACAATCCACTGGCTCTTTCTTCCATCAGCCATGGAAAACTACAAGAGAGTGTGATCCATTATATACTCAGTGATATTAGAAGTGTTACATCCAATAGGAGTAATTTGTTCAACTTTATTTTTTGACATCAAAATGACTATACTTAAAGCGTCCTATGATAAGAACGTCAACTGTTTATCACTGATACTTTTCTGGGAAAATAAAATGCCTAGAGTCGAAGACGTCAAAATTATCACACAGTTAGTGACTTTGACAGGGGTAGAATTTGCCGTCGTGTTAATTGTACATCAATGACGGTAATGCGTGTGTGTCGTGTATGGATAGGAGAAGGTAGAGAGGGATACGAAGAAGACCAACTGGTCAACCGAGGCGTACCACAGAGCGTCAAAGTAGGCGGTTCAGACAACTACCTCTACGAGACCGTTTTACTACAACGCATCAAATCGCTGACCAATGGGTTGGAGAAGAAGGTAGGCTACTGTTGCTATGTGTACACGATGTAGCCGCATTCGAGCCTTTGGACTTTTTTGATACCGTCCACCATTAGTGCTTCCTTTGACTCCGGACCACTGTCGTAAACGCTTGAACTGGTGCAGAGAACGGCAGCATTGGGAAGCAGACTGGCATAATGTAGTCTTCAATGACGACTCACGGTTCTGTCTAGGTGTGCATGATGGCTGTTGGAGTAATGGTTTGGAGGGCTATTGCTTATGGTTGCCGATCACCACTTCTGTTTATTCGAGGCAGTATGACAGCTGCGCGTTATGTTAATGATGTCTTGCAAATCACTTTACTACCTTATCTAGATGGTCGTCCACACGTCCTTTTTCAGCAAGACAATGCGCGTCCCCATATTGCTCGTCGAACTATAGACTTTCTCCAAGGAGCAGGCGCTAAGGTTTTGTCGTGGCCACCCCGTTTCCCAGATTTAAACCCAATCGAACATGTGTGGAATATCATGGGGAGGAGACTGTCCACCTTACACCATCCTGCACAAATTTTGGCGCAGTTAATTATCGAAGTTCAAGTTGCTTGGAGAGAGGTGCCAGCAGATGTCAACCATCTCATTTTGTCGATGCCTAGATGTGTATAGTCGTCAAACGCATTATTAATTTTTCTTCGTGTTACGTTTTAATGGAATTTCTTGCAGATGTGCATTGTCAGATTCCAAAAAATCGTGTTAAACAACTGATTCCTTTTGGGTGTAACACTTCTAATGTCACTGACTATATGAATCAGCTAGGGAAGCCCTTTAATGATATATGAATAAACAAACTTAAACCAACCAATGAACATGAAACATATTTCCAAGAAAAATGGTGGTTCCATACACTATCACGGGCCAAATTGCCCCTATAACTTCAAGGTAATACATGATTTCGGAGTGTATGGAAGTGCTAGAACAATTAGAAGGAGCGAAGATTCTATTCTCATTTGCAAGTGTCAGAAGTAACAACTTTGGTATGGTGAGTTAGTTGAATGACGAAGATGTCAATGGTTTTTTACATCTTCATACACTACATCGTCATCAAAAACTCAAGCAATTCTCTTAAGAATATCTGACATGTTAAATCAAGTTTAAAAACCTTGAATAAAGGCGTAGAATGTGAAATATTTTAAACTGCGTTTTGTGCCAATAATTAAAGTATTCATATACATTATTTTTAGTAACGATCTGCTAAATGATCCATCAGGGGAGCGTCCCAAAGAATTGGAACAATTTTATTGCGTAATATTATCGAATGCGCCCTTTAACTTTGTCCTCTTTATGGGTTTATTGTCTTTGAGAGACTTCTTAATGTAGCTGTGCGCTGTGGGGTTCTCTATGCCCAGTCATAGAAACCTTATCCTTGCCAGGCCCTCACAATGGCGCAGCATATGAACTGCCGTTTCTTCCTCCTCTTTACAGAATCTGCACATAACATTTTTCGCTAGGCCTATGTCACGTAAATGCCTTTTTAAGTCCACAATGACCGGTCAGCAGATCTACTATCATTTTGACAGTCTTTCTGTCTTTACCCAGCAAGTTTCTAATAAAGTCATGCTTCTTTTTCTTTTCTTTTTTCCTGTCTTTGGCTTTGTGATTTTTGCCACTATTCGCTAGACACATTGTGTATCCTTTCGTTGATGGACTTTCTGATTTATGATTTGGTGGTACCGAATGGATTGCGGGCCAGCCCACACGAATAATCTTAAGAAACCTAGTCTGATCATATCGCGCTGTCTCATTTCCAAAGTTTGGAACCCGCCTTATTTAAAGCTCTTATGCAGTCCCAAACCAACTTCTATCACAATAGTATTACCATTATTATTTCAGTTAAAGAAATTCAAATCCTTCACTGTATTTGTCTCTTGCTTTAACAAAATCCGGCATCAAACCTACGTTTCTATGCACTGACAGTAAAAACATTATGCTCTTTTTCCGACGAAGATATCGTATCGGTCGAAATTGCCTCTCTCGTTTGTCGCATTTATAAACAGCCGTGCAACAAAAACAGCAAAGCTTTTTGAATATAAGTGGTAGAGCTAGTCAAATTGTAGCTATTTAGACACCAACCTTGATTTTATAAATGATACGTATCATATCTTCATCTGTTTTCTTCTTTTGAATGACATATCTAATACTCTCTCATTTAATATTTTTAGGATCATTCAATTTCAAGTGATTTGTTCAATGAACGTACAGTCTAGAGATTGGCATTGTTGTGCGAATAATGTCAGACATTTTCTTCTGCCTTTGCAGCAACCTCGTTTGAGTTTAAAGAAATAAGAGAACGAAGGTACAAGTCGGGCTTCCTAATGAGAAATTGAACGAATGGTAGGAGAAGTGCGATAAAAGTAGCAATTTTGCTTACGACATTGTTCTTATCATCCAACCAGATGCTTCATGTTACATTACGTGTGCAGATCTTGTCAAGATTTTTAATTATTCTTTTAAAATAAAGAATATACGACGATTTCCAGACACAAACAAAATCAAGAGTGCGGTTTTGCTGTTTACTAGCACTTTGCAGCATGTTGAACATGCTGACGTCTCCATGATTAGGAATGGATTCGACTGATTTTAATTTGTGTTTGGCGTTAGAGTCTGGCTTTTATGAAAATGTTCAATTTTTAATTTTAAATGAAGATTAAACGTGTTTGTCATTAAAGTCAGCATATTTCGTTTATAATGCTGAACCTCTACTATTGCCTATTTTTTTTTAAATTATGTTTATCAAGATTTATCAGATTGCCTTCGTCAGGTCGGGGTCAATAATAGAAAATTTGAAGCCGGTTAGTTAATGATGAATGAGCACAATTAGAAATATGAAAAATGCAACACTCTTTGCAATACTTGCATGTTGCATGTTGGAAGGATTACGATAGATTAAAAATATGTCAAACAAATACTCTTCAAGCGATTGTTTTATTATTTTGTTATATTAACACCCGACGTCTTCTTTTATACAATAAGTGACAGACGTCGCACCGTTTCTTCAAAAAGCACCAAGTTCCAATTAAGGGCGTTGTAGGTTCTTGTACATACATTGAATAGACGCGGATAACCACAAGTGGAGCTTAGATGCGACTCTGTGGTATCTGGAAATGGCCACTATAAATCAATGTGAACTCAATCTTATTTGCAGTGGAAACAGACAGGAAGATAAATTTGTCTGAGGACCACAAAGGATGTTAGTCTTCCTTTTTCTAGATTTCCTCTTTTCGCAGCGACAGCTTTCTAGTACGAATACCTTTTGTG
>SMLS01068937.1:0-67674 GCA_004785975.1 Popillia japonica
TGTCCAATCTTTACTTTCCATGAGTGTACATAAAGTTCAGCTTCTGAACTCAAAACACTGTTACAATTTTCATTTCATATTCATATTATTCCTTCAAATATATAAGAAGTAGAGAAACATTTAAGTAACTTCTTTAGTATTGTATTTGTGATTTCAGGACACACCCATCTACTAAATAAAAATCGAACATAATACGCAATTTTCCATTATGTTTTACATTTTTTTGGCATTACTTATTTGCTTCTGCCAGAGACACTTTTTAGGAGTGAACACCAGCGATATTAAAGAGAAGATTTCGAAAATAATGAGTACATATTTCTAGATACAGAATATCTCGATTTCAGAGTAAACCTCCTTCACAACTTTGCATATTTTTTAATATTGGAAATAATTTCAAATTCGTTTCAGAAAAATACTAGGTAATATAGAAAGAATGGCCATTAAATTTATATGAAATTTAGATTATTTTCACAAAGTATCAACATCTGTGGACATTTCGGATTCCCAAGAAAACTTGTATCGTATTTCTATCGTGACGTTTTTAAATTGCAAAACAAGAATATGGTTCCTACAATATTCAACTTGCAAAATAAGATGCTTTTAATGCTTTAAGTTAGATCCATTAGTATTTTAAGTATTTGGATGACGAAGTGAGAACAAATAAAGTGAATACAAAATATGAAAAAAGTTGTCCAGCACAAATTAATACATATTAAGCAATAACTTTGGAGACTAACTTAATTTGTCCTAGTCATATAAATCCAAAATCTGTCGCTAACCGCTAAGCCATATGCAAAGGAATGCTAATTTGTTTTGTGCTGATCCCTTTCACTCTAGCACTTAATTGTAATTGTATTTATTTAACTTATTTAATATAGTCGATTTGTACACTGTTACATTCTCTTATTCTTATTTTTATTATATATACACTAATTTTGTTGCCTTTAGTTTATTTTTAAGTTATAGGTTTAGTTTTAGTTGGTATGTTATTGTTTTACATTACTGTTCTGTTTTTTACCTTCTTTCTTGTTATACTACTGCACACATTCTGTTTTATTTTTTTATTTTGTCCTATTATTGGAACTCCTGTTCTGTTGGACAATAAACGCTATTATTATTATTATTATTATTATTATTATCTGTCAGTGTGAAGTTAAACGGACCTATCAATTTTTCAAAATATATCCATAATTATGTAGTGCAAAAACTGAACTATGCAGCACCAATTATTACAAACTGAGAATCAAATTTTGAAACCAATTTGGATACTTTTGAAATCATCTACTGCACTATACATAAATGTTAAAAGCCTAGGTAAACTTAGGTTACCTATACAAGATGTTTTTTAGAGGTGCAGAACTGTCAAACTAGCGGTTATACTAATGAAGTGCGTTTGACCTCTTTTTCAGTATGCTTTGGCAAATCACCATGCAAAGACTTACACCAGAAAATCGTTTACAAATTGTGGCAATTTATTTCGAAAATTAGCGCTCTGTTCGCCAAACTTATAGAGCACTTCGTCAAGTTTACGGTGTGCATAATCGTCCGCCTGAGAAGCTAATACGCAATACTATGGATCGATTCATGACCACTTTTACTCTTTCGGATAATATTCATCCAAATCGAGCCCGTACCGTGCGTACAAAACAAACCATCCCCGTTGTAGAAGTGGGTGTCACAGAGGACTCGAATTTATCCATCCGACGCCGTTCTCAGCAACTCGGTCTCTGCCCGTCCACTACTTGGGAAATTTTCAGCAAAGATCTTGGCCTACATCCATATATGATCCAACTGGTGCTAAAATTAAAACCAGTAGACCATCAATTGTAGTGTATTCGTTGAACAGGCTGAGAATCAACTGGAAGTTGGACCAGATTTTTATCGTTAACGTATCGTTAAACAGGCAGAATTGTTGTTTATGGAAAGAGTACAATCCTCATAAGACTCCATTTCATCCCCAAAAAATCACTGTTTGGTGCTGTTTACATGCCAAAGGCATCATCGGTTCATTTATGCAAAACCGGTGCCAATATTACCGTGTATGGCGAACGATACAGGCAAATGATTTGTGATTTTTTTATTCCTCATGTCATTGCAAATCATTTGGAAGAGAATGCCAACAAGACGGCGGGCGCAACATGCCAGTGCGTGAAACCAACAGTTTGTTGAGCCAAACGTTCGGTGACCGAATTATCTCAAGAAATGGGCCTGTGGATTGGCCACCTCGTCCATGTGATTTGACACCTTGTAGGGGTTCGTGAAATCTCGAATTTATGCTGATAAACCAGCAACGATTGATCATTTAAAAGCCAACGTTCGACGCTTTATGGACAAAATAAGACCGGATATGTTCGAAGAAGTGGTGCAAAATTGTAGCGACAGGATGGCCGTATGCCAGAAATTATTTTTAAACATTAAATTTGTAAGCTAATAATGCCAAAATGTTGGTCATTCCATTGATTTGTGTTTTATTTTTAAAAGAAATTCTATGCATCTAAAAACAGCCCCTCTTACATATATATGAAATTGCATTACTAAAAGAATTCATGAAAATACTAATTTGAAACTTTCTATTTCTCGTGCCACTTCCGGTAAAATTGTGTACGCAGCTGTAGTATGTAATGTCCGTAGCGATAAAACTCGCTAACTTAAGATATTTACCACATACTGTATAGTAATTCTAAATAATAATAATTGCTAAAATAATTGACTTGTGGTCGCCCTCTTCCTAAGACATTCATACAGAAATAGTGCCAGTAACTAGGAAAGAACACATCAATTCATACAAATCCAACAGGTTTTTTTTTAACTAAACTTGAATAAGACTTTCTCCTTTCTCATAAACAGCCATCTTGTAATTGCAATTATTATAAATCATCTCTATTATTTGCTTGCAATTCTACATGTCAGTTCAAAGGCTTAAATTAACAGGCCCAGCACTGAAAATACAGAAATGATGCAGTGCACATTAATATAATAAATTACATTCACTAAAAGTGTCACGAAAATATAAATGTTATTTCTGCAATGGCGTTAAAAATAATTCGCAGCTCAGTATTTTCATCTTACGCTCACTTCAAAGTCTTTATCGACGATAAGTTTTGTTAAAGAATATCTTGTGGATGAATCACATAAACGCCTTTCAGCATCTCGTCACATATTTTTACATTGAATCTAGAATGGTTGCAACCGTAGCAATATACCTGAAATGGTTCGTCTGATGTCGGCAAGTTGTGGTAACCGTGTAAAGTTATATGTTGAATATGTGTTATTGTTTTTTTATTGTATGGTCGTCGTTCACGTTAAAGACTGAAACAACTAGTTTGTGTTTTATTCTCGAGGTAGTTGAGACCTTGAGCAAAAGTCGTCTGCAGGTCAAACGACACGTCGAAAACATGCAAAAAATGTTATTAATATTGTAACAACGGCTGCAGTTAAAGCAACCGTCAGTCCTTCTATATATACACTTCCATCTACGACGTAGCTACGTTATTTTTTATACCAAAATCGTCTGATGTATTTTTTACATTTTAACAAATAAATTAGATGCGCTGTATATTATAATTTGTTTCTTTTTACCAGACGAACATGTTGTTCTGTTTACAACTGAAAAGGCATATGAAAAAACAAAATTTATATTCTTGAAACGTATTTTTACAATTAAAATGCAAGATCCTTACTAATTATTCCTATATAGAGCGTAAAATACGCATTAATTCACCTATTTTGCCAATTTTCTTTCAGATGCAAACACAACAATATGCCAATGAAATGGTAATAAATTGGCCTTGACATAAGACACACATATGCACACAGCTAATTTTTGGTGGATTCATACCAAATGTTAAGCAGACTATTTTTTTTTAAATAGCATTGACAAATTATAGATCGTTAAATAACAGGAATCTTAAACCATCACCTCATTATTGCAGATTTTTTGGTCGCCGATATATGCATCTTCAAACGGATTGCTAAATGTAGTATAGATCACATTGAAATTAACAAAAATGTGATATGAATGCATGGAAAGGCTCTAAGCTAGAAAATTGAAAAACATCACAATTGCTAAAGGGACAAGTTATTCCCAAACAGATAGTGCCTGGCCAGAATATTAGGGCCACCTGAAAATTTTATTCAATTACTTAAACAAACGGACACTTTATATTTAAAAATTAATTAAAACTATAAAAAGATAAAATGATTAGAGTTTCGTATTTCAACCCTGAGCTTTTAGCACAGCACAGCACAGCACTTTCGTCGCTGTAGACGCCGTTCGTCTCATTACAGTACTCAAAACACAACACAACATAACCTAAAACTGTGTGTGTTATAACAAGTTATAAGTGTTATTTTTATGCCTTTGTCTTCAGAATTGTAAAATTATGCAAGTACCAAATATTATTTTGAAGTTATCATTTAGAAAATAGATATTATTATTTCAGAATGTCTCAACGTAAACGTAAACTGACACACGATCAGTTACAAAAACTTGCAGACAATTTTGGAGAAATGTCAGACGAAGATAACGGGGAACCGTTTGAGGGCACAGTTAGTGACGAATCGTTTCAGTATGAGTCCGAATCAGAAACGTCATCAGATTCAGAAACTGTAGAAAATATACAGACATTTACAAGCATTTATGAGCAAGAATCGCCAAATTTGACACCATTACCGGCAACAGGTTCACAAGCAAACCAAGATCCATTATGGAGACCCACAATTGGAAACTATAAGCCAATAGATCCTTTCTCTGTTCCATCGGGAGTGAAACCAGAGGTAGCAGCACTGATGGCGAATTGTACACCAGGTGAATTTTTTGATACTGTAGTAGACGATAAAGTAATATCCCTTATTTGCAACGAGACAGCTATGCGACACAACAGTCGAGGACGCTACACCAAACTCCCGTTTGCATGCTTGGAGTCTCACCACAAAGTCTGAAATTAGACAGTTTCTCGGATTAGTGGCTTGGATGGGACTACTAAAACTGCCATCACTGCGTGACTACTGGAGTACAGATGAGCTAAGAAAGAGAGAACTAAACATAACAGACGAAAAATGTGCAAAAACTGCTACAAAGAAAATTCTGCAATACATGGGCGAAAGTACGCCATGAATAAAACCAAAAAAGTCGACACATATTGTGGAAATCGTGAAATTAGCCTGCCATCATCCAGTCATTAATCGTACTTTTTTCCATTTAAGTGTTAATCTGGGCGTTATGACGGGATATCGGCATATGAAGTTCGCTCCATACAGCCTTCGACGGTTTATCCGCTCCGATATTTTTATTTTGTCTTCAGCAAGTATTTTTTTATTCTTTTACTGGATATTTACGCTTTGCTGTGGCAACTTTGATGATATGACGATTTTCACGAACAGACGTATTCGTTCGTCTACAACAACTGGATATCCATTTATTTGTTCCAGGAATGCTTTCTATCCGTTGAACTGTTTGTCGACAAACTCTATTCATAACTTCTATTTCTGCAATTTCTAGTTGCGCGTAGTTTCCTATCTAATTTTTATTGAATAGAAAAGTCCCATATTACCTATATTGAGGAAACGGTTGTTAAATAACAACAAACAATTAGTTATTCCAAGTTAGCAGCACTAACTAACAACAGTAGTAATGGTAAAAAACTTTACACCCTTTATTTTATAAGAAAAATGAAAATATTGGGAACCATATCTTTACACTAACACGAGTTATCGCTCACTAAACCGCTTGTCTCAAACAAGGTAGTAGTCGACCCAGGGTGAAAGCCAGGTAACGAGTATTTCACGTATTAAATATACATTTCTAAATCTTTTCATTCATATAAATCCGATATTTTGAAATAATATTTCTTTATAAGCAAGAACTATACAATTTCTTTAATGGAGCCCTCATATTTTCACCAGGTAGGTGTAGGTACATCGGCCTTTTCTTTTTTAAATAATTGACTGCTTAGGAAGAATGTTGTTGAAGCTTAAACATGTCTACCGTGCAATTGGTTTGTGGGTATGTTCACATTTCCTATAAAAGCTCACTTCGCATGTTTTGCAGAATATCTTTATTTCCACTATAAATCTTCTATAAAAATGTCTCCTTATTGTTTATAATTGTGGAATGGTAATGTTGAAAAGAGTGTTTATCTATAAATAGTTCACCTATGTAGTTAATTAGTCATTCCAAAGATTCCCAGGCTAAACATAGATCTGATAACCTTAAAGAAAAAAGGATATGTCATCTTGCAGCTGTGTTCATTCCTTTTTCCGGTAGCCATTGGTCAATAATAATGAAGGAAATGTAATGTCACACCTTATAATAATCCAGACAAAACAGGCACATTTCGCAATTGACTCTATATTATTAAACTCTCTATTACTCTCCTCTCTATTATTAAAAATCTTATCTTAAAATAGACACAAATTTTAAGCTAAAATACACGAAATATATTTACAAACACATTTTTGCTTTACATGGGAATTTATTATAAAGTATAAATCTAAAAAAAGATTTCATACCAAATAAAATGATTTAATTATAAGTAACATTTCACTCATCGAATTCCTTTGTATATGTACATATGTATATGTATGTAAGTAATTGTTTAGCGTAGACACAGAAACTAAAACCTATGATAATGGTTTTTTAATTGAAGCACAACTACAAATATGGCATACGCATCACGTATAATTAATATACATTCATGTGGATAATTATTATTCATTTATTCCCAAATTACTTATTAGTGGGTTACGCTTTGATTGTATTCCAATTAGCTGTTAAACGTATAAAAAAAACTTTTATAAAAGGAGGACGATAATTACTTGCTATTTTGTTTTCTTATAGATGATGGGCTGTACTTTAGTTACGTAACAATGTTTAAATTAACAAATGACTTTATTTTTAGTAAGGTCAACGTAACGCATTTATTCAGACATATAAGGAAACATTTAGTTATAATACAGCATGTGTATTTTACGAAGAAATTGGAAAACACGCATAACTGATGGCTTAAATTCCATGCAGGAATGGTATTCCGCATTTACGAGGAGAATAATAAATCCAGTTCTTTGGTTTTCTACATAATTTATACAGATTTATTATGTTTATATAAGTGACTAGTATTTATTATTCGTTTTAAAATTTACACTACGTCAATAATTCTTATCATATGAATGAACAAATATATAACATGTATTCTACCATATGAATAAATTATAGGGTGAATACTTGAATTATTCAGAACAATGACAAAGTATCGTGATTTCCAGTAAAATAACTTTTCGAAAACTACAAAAAATAAATTTAATAATGATAAATAATTAAATCGAATTGCTTAAGAAATAGGATTTAGTACACCTAAAACCAGTTACGGCAATTGCTCAATATGACCTCCATTTTGTTGTAAAATTACATCTCCTCCAAATTGTACACGGCATTCTGTAACATGCCTGGTTGAATTACACCTATTTGCGTTGTAATATTATCTTTTAACTCTTGTAGCGTTGTTGGTCGTCTTCTAGACACTAAACTTTTCAAATAGCCCAACAGCCAGTAATCCGCTGAGTTAAGTTCAGATCATCTTGGTGAATTTGGGAAATATCTGCTAAACAGACGATCTTAAATAACGTTGGTTAACAAATACTTGACTGATCGGAAAATGTGCGATGGTGCTCCATCCTGCATAAAAGTGATATGTTCAATTCCGTGGTGCTCGTTTTGCAGCTGTGAAATAATATAAACTGTGAACATTTGCAAGTACCGTTCACCGTTTACGGTTACAGATACGGCTTCTCCTCTTTGGATTCATTTTCTCATAGATACAGTAAAATCCCACTCCTTAAGCAATTCGATTTCGTTTATTTTTTATTATTAACGTAGTTTGCTTAAAAATTTAAAATTTATCCCTTAAGTAATTAAAAACTTGAAAGCATTTTATGAATAAGTTATGAATAAGCACTTCAAAATATGAAAGATTGCCAAATATAGTAAACCAAAAATGCCTGTAATAGCCGCTCTTAGTATAATTGCAGACAATACAATGCTAACAAAAGTGCATAATTTTTTACTCAGTGTTCGGAAGGCGTTGATGATGCCTGGTAAGCAGAAAGTATTGTAAGTCTCTAATCTTTTTTATTATCTTCGCGATAGTAACGTGATTCTTGAAATGATACAATGAGTAGCTATTACAGGCAATTTTGATTTACCGTGTTCGGCAATTTCCAATCATTAAATCGTCATTTATAGAGGTGACAAGCCACAAATCGCGTGATACTGACGATGCTGAAACTATAATTTGCTATAGGGCGAGTTTTTATAGTGGATTTGTCTTCATATGTATCGTCTTCATAACGGCTACTACATGCTAACGAATGGATTAAACAACGCTGCAGAAGAGCACCCACCTATAATCTTTTGCCTCTGTGTAAAAAAATTCTGGAATAAAGGAAAGATAACTAAAGAATATATGAAAATCAATTAGAGTTTAACAAACACGTTTGTAAGTATCCAGATGTATTACATTGGAAATAAACAGTAATAACACTCCTTCAATAGTGTTTTTTGGTTTTAGAAAATATTTTGTGGCAAATATGAATGTATTTTTCAATCAAATACATGGTTTAAAAACTATTTCGTTAATAAGGAATGGAGTTTGGTACCGCGGTAAGTACTAAAATATTAAATTAAAGCTAGATGATTATACAGGGTGTTTCATAATATATGCGGAGGACTTCAGAATGTGATAGCTTGTCCAAAAATTGGAAAAAAGTTTTAGTAAAATAAAATTTTTATTTAAAAAAATTTACCGTTTTTCAACATAAAAGTTGATTTTTCTCGAAAACGGTCAACTTTAGAGCTCATGACCAACAGTACCTTTTTCGCGTAGAAAACATTGGCGGTTCAAATGGGCGTCTCAAAATCGTACTTTTTCCAATGACGTAGAAGTTGGGGAGAAAAACAACCATTACACCTTCAAAATCTTCACCAATTATGACTTAATAAAAATTCTCGCACACAACGTAGCTTATTATGAACAGAAAATGTTTACAAAAGCTGTTTTCTTTACAATAAACGGTTCCGGAGATATTTGCAAAAAACGAACATTTTTAATTAAATTTCAACATCCTGTATCTCGAAAATGGTGCATTTTAGAGGGTAAGTTGATAGAAACTTTTTTTTCAAATTTTTGGACAAGCTATCACATCCTGAAGTTCTGCGCATATATTATGAAACACCCAACTATTAGGATTACCGCCGTTACATTGAGATTTATGTCTATAAACCAGAGGCAAGTTTTCTGTCATATAAGAATAGCTTCATAACTTATACATTTTAGCAGTTGAAAAACAACAAACTCAAGAATTATTATTTTATGGTTTGGTTCAAAATAATATACTTTTTCCATAAAATCGGTCCTTGCTCAAATACAAAAAACATCAAGAGTATCTTTATTATTGCATCCAATAATCATCCCTGTACATATATTGATTAAAAAAATTAATTTTAGTTGTAGGTCATATCAATATTAGTCTAGCCACTTTATCGCATGAAATAAAAACAGACGTTAGCTTTAAACTTTCTAGACCGCACAACTACTGCATAACTGTCAACCATGCTCGTACGAAACTAAATTGCAAAAACCATATGTTATAACGGAATTTCGAACACCTAAAATAAATTAAATTATTTCCTGTCACTGCATACACAGCAAAGTGTCACAAAATAAAACAACTTGGCATCCTAATAAAGACATGAAATTTTGTTCCCTGGCACTGAAGATTTATAATTTGCTTTCCTGTCGTAAGAATAGTTCTTGGCCTACACGAAATTCGTATGAATGTAATTTTGTTAAACACCTACACCCATGCTCGCAAAAGATTAAATGTTATACCATCACCAGTTCTAAGAATTTTCGCACAATTGCAAACTACAGGAGACAATACGGTATGAGGTAAATTAAGTAGAGTGTTGTATAAATAAAACATAAAAATCAATAAACATTATTTGTAATTCCCTAATCAATCATTCTCGTTAACTAAGAAATTATACAGTAATTATGGAAAGTAGTAAAAGCATTACCGTAATTTTATATCTTACCATTTCTTCATAGCTTGGGTAGCAGTTAAATGCAGAACTAATTAATTTTGTAGTACATACAATATCTAATATTGCTTTCTACGAGTATTTCGTATATTATTTTTTCCTCTGCCTTTTATATTGGGTGTACTAACTAGAATTCTAGGTACTGACCTCAAGACTACATTTTCGCAAGGCAAGCGATATGTTCGTCAAAACCAGTGGATGTTCTGCAGGGTTCAGTATCCCCAACATTTAGCTTCATTTTTTTATTTTTCTTCACAAATTATCTCAAATACTGAGCGTCCGTCTAACAATATACGCAAATTACACTGACAAGGAGAACACTAGGGTTGTCCGACAGGGATCTTGATGGGTCTATAATACTTTATAATAACTCCATCATGTTATAAAGGAACCTCCCCTTAGTATCGAGGTACAAGCCTTTATCCTAACGCGATCTTTTTATACCGGCAATGTTCATCTCCGTACAACTAAGCGTTCATAGCGCTGTGGATCGGATACACGCCTATGGCCCCGGTGGCTGGCGTTCGATTCCTACGGGTGGATTTTTTTTCAATCCTTTTGTGCACAATATTAACAATTATAGTACATGCAAATTATTCACAAATGATATTTTTCGCTCCTGCTTTTGTGTCAATGATTGAATACGTGTGACTTGCATTAAAATTATTAATGAAGGAAAGAACACTTTTTCTTAATGTTACGAAATGTGCTTCGCTGTGTTACTTATGTGACGGTGCGCCTGCAAAGCTCTTGTTTATAAAAAGGACCCAGTGTCCAACGTCAACTTTATCGTGTTCCGGCGTAGCGAGATACATTCTTTTTCGAATAGTAGGCTCTCATCCGCTTCACTAAAATAATAAGACTGCTGGAGAAAATCAGTTCGGCATCTAACTATTATACAACGCTTGGCAGTCGTGTAACTGTGTGCTTGTATCGATAGAACTCTATGAAATGTTATGGCTACCAAATAACTTTGCGTATTTAAACAGCGGGATATCTATGCTAATACGAACTACTAGAATATACTGTTTGTATTTGTTAAACTTGTCCCCCCATATGAGGCTCCCACGTGGTCTTATATCGCAAAAATGATTATTCAATGAACAGCAGCTAAAGACATCATTTCTTTTTACCGAAACATCGCCGTAAAGACCGGCCTCTTTAAACAACGATTTATATTAAGTACATATGTATAATTGATCGTTAGCGTCCTCTTTTATGTATTTAAGATCACTTTCGATTTTGTTACCTGCTAAAATTGCCTGTTAGATTTTTTTGCCTTTATTTTTACCAATAACTCCCAGCTGCTTACATCTTGTTAACATATATTGGTAAAGTTCTTGTTTTGGTAAAAGGCCTTAGAAAGGGATATCTATTCTAAAACAATACCTATGTCTCAAGCCAACAAAACGGAGCTACTTACCATCTAGCGGCATTTGCGAGAAAACAACCAGGAAAAAGGTTTCGGGAAGTTTTTTTTAAAGTGCTAATTTGCTATGTACAGTGTTGAACAAAACATATTGGACTGGAGCCTACGAAAGATACTATCATGTGTTGGACTTACAAATACAATTTTAAATGTAATACAGTTACATACTTAAAAATCAAGAACAAGTATTAATTTTGGGAAAACAATTTTAGAATTTATTTCGCTCTATCACTATCACATGCTATACGAAAACCAATACACATATTCAATATTCAGAGTGACAAAACATATTGGACTAATTATTACTCCTATTACTTGATATTTTATAGCATAATCATTAATTAGTTTGCGGCCTCAAATAACTTGTGTTCGTCTCCGTTGACACCCTCTCTGTCAATTCTCCTGTTCACTATTTCCCAGAGATTCTTAATCGGATTGAAATCCGGCCAGATGAGGACAGTAATTTTTTCAATTCGAACCAATTTGCGCGTACAAGTTGCGCGGTGTGCTTTGGTTCGTTGTCGTGTTGAAAGGACCATGAAATTGGCATATTCCACTCAACAAAGGGAAGCATCACACTTGCAAGGGGAACCTTGTACGTGAATCGATCCATAATGCCATTTATTCCTTGTCTAATGCCAAATTCAGAGAAACATCCCCATAGCATTATACCACCTCCGCCATGCTTAACTGTGCTTTAACAGTATCGACGATCTAACCGTTTATTTAGCGGCAGACGAACTTTTCTAATTCTGTTTGAATATTTCAAGATAAATTTGGATTTGTCCGAAAAAACTACAATTTTCCATTGTTCGATTGACCAGTTGATATGGTCTCGAACAAATTGTAAGCGTTTTAATCGTTTTAGTTTTTCCTTGTCTACCTGCACATGCCGTTCGTTGTACAGTTCTGCTACTTACTTTGAAGTTTAGGGCTTTAACACGCTGGACACCAATTTATGCGGCTAGTGCTTAAATACTATAAGTATTCCTCGTGTCAAGCATCAAAAAATTCTTGGTAATATCGTTAAAACGGCGATCTAACATAACCCGATACTTTTTTGGAAACCTTTACCGGTGGACTATACAAGCATGTATGTTTGCAAATGTATTGAAATCATAAGCAACTGTGTCCGCGTATTGTGCATAGCCGAAAGATATCACCTATTTCATGTGACACTTCTATATATGCACATACATACAGTTCCTGTATAAAACCTGCATGTGTACTAATTTTGGTACAGACCGTAGCGAAAGAGTTAGAGCCTGTGCACTATCTCTATACATATCGTTATGGTTACGCTCTTATAATAAAATATATACACTGTACATTTTATTGACTGTCAAAATTAAAACGGTTAAGTATATTTTTTACAGCTGGCTTTTTTTAACAGCAACAGATTTACGTTTAATCTTTAATGAATGCTACTGAGCTCGTAGAACTAAGAACAAGGAAGTTTGTAACCAGCTAATAATTTAAATAATTTCTTATATTTACGACGTTTTAAAAATTATTCATGTTTTTGTTGCCATTTTTCGCGTCTTTTTTTGATATTTTTGACATTTTTATAAAATTTTCCCGCATTTTTCATATTTCTTTTTACATTATCATTTTTTTTCATATTCTTCTCGTTTTTGACGTTTTTCACATGTCATTTATTATATTTTTAACGTTTTGATAGTTTTTCAATTTTCAATTTTTTCCTGTTTTTTTTTTACTTTGGCTGTGTTTTTGACTTTTTTATATTATTTATATTTTGGCATTTTACATAAAATATATACTGTATCTATATATTTTACTAAAAGAGCGTAACCATAACGTGCAGTTCTTGGTAAAAGTGGATACATATATACAGGATGTCTATTATATAACCGCACAATATTTCGTCAGTAAGTAAAAACGTGCTATGTAATATTAATAATTAGTAGGAGTATAAGGTTTCTCTTCCTTATTTTCAGATTATTTTGCGATTGGGAATGTATAAATTTATACCTACCAGATGACCTCAGAATATTTACAAATAAAATTATATCTAGTTGCTAAAATTACAAATTCAAGGTCTATTTAATATTAAACATAAATGAATAATAGCAATAACAAAAATTAAGAATTTCAACAAAACGCAATATTCATTCAAGAAATTAGTTACATAGTTTAGCGCCTAGGAGAGTGCATTCCGTCTAAATTCGTAGTGTGACACACAGATGGATTATAATAATCTCTCCTACCTGCTATAAATAGAAGCGCATGAGGGAAAATACAAGGCAAATATAGAACTGCTTGATTAAATTTAGAGTCCAATGTTCTACGCAAGCGGGGTCGTCTAAAGCATTCGAACTTTACACCTTGATATTGATATTCGTATGCATAATTATAGTGTAATTGAAGTATGCAATGACATTTGTCGATTATTTTTATTTAGAATACTTTCTAATCTTTTACTTACACTTTACTGTAGAAATAGAATAGAAATATATGTATATAAACGCTGCTGCTAAGATACCCCTCGATCAACTTGCTTCTAAATACTAAGGTAAAAGCAGTAAAAGCTTTAGAATTTAATCGAAGTAGAAAATCCAATTCACGAACAAGCACAGATAATGTTTAAAGTTTAACGTTTCTGAATTGAAGCGAGTAAAATTGTTTAAGATGCTCAGCAGACGATAAATCGTATTATGTTATGTATACCACATTAAAGTGTATATCATCAAGATATGTACATATATCATAGAAATTTAGGCGATATTTAGTATCAAAGCAAATGTATAATGTTCACAAATCCATAATTTAATTTATTCGGTGTATGCGGACAATATTAAATTGGAAGACGTCTTCTAATTAAGTATATAATTACAAGAAAAATATATCAGTGGTATATAGTACACGAATTTCTTTTGTGTTTGGATTACACAAACATAACCTAATTGCACATATTTTCTAATTGAAATAATTTTATAAATGCAATATTATTAAGAAGTTAATATTATTTGCGAAATCACTCAAAGTCTAGTGCACGCACATGCGAATAAATTCAATATTGCTCGCCATATTATAAACTAAATTTGAACGACCTCGATTAAATTTCTTCAGCATTTCGTTGTGCTATTTAAGACGACCTTGTTTGTGAGCTTCCATCAAATTGTGTGGGATCTTTGTAATGTTGAATTTAAACATTTATATTTGTTGTTTGCTAACAAAAGGAAGTACATAATTTTTTATTTATTTTCATGTAACTTACAGTTGTACAAAATAAACTTTAAGATTGAAAATTAATGCAGCAATCATAAAACATTCTTACTTTGTTGTGGAAGTTTGAGTTCAGACGTTAAAATGTCAAATATTTTAATATAAAAGCTATTTAAAAATCAAGCGCTTGCAGATTACATGGCTTCGTTTCGATATGCGTCCACCACCTAGGAGCAAATTCTCAATGAAAAAAACTATTCTGGAACTAGTTCAACAGCTACGCCGAGAAATTCTAACACCAGGCCAACAACATGCATTACATATTGCAGAATCTGTCTGAAAATTAATATGCTTGTCAAAAGCTCAGCACCCAAACTCAAACGTATTACTAATAGGCGCCTATAGAATTATCACACATATCTAAAATACTTAATGAATTCTGTTTATATTTTAAATTACTCAAAAATGTTTTGATACGTTCTAAACTACAAAAAAGTTACGCACATATATTTTTCATCGGTTTAAGAATTGTCAAGAATGAACAAATAGTTGTATGACAGTGAGTCACGTTTCAAAAGAAGTTGTATTTGTATCACGCAAGAAAAGTGTTATACTAGCTAAAATGAGATGTTATCCATATTTTAATACATTAATTTTCACAGCAGAGGGCCTATACTTCTTCCACCTCATGGTAACTCGCACATCTGTTTTTTTTAGGACCATAAACAATACATATTGCTAGATTATTCAAATATTTATATCAAATACTTATTACCCATAGTAAGGCGCAAAACTGTCGGAAAAAAAAGCAATTTTGTCGTTTCTAAATTCTACATGGCTCTTTCTGTGGTTTCCAGTATTATTGCATAGTTCACAGTAGAGGTCTGTTATTTTACTGTGGTTGGCGGTCTGCATTTACACCTCCTGAAAATGGCACTGTATCAGAATTTTTCTTTGCAGTAAAATATTTGAGTTGCTTGGAAAGATTACCTAAAAACTTTATGTATGTACATATGCGTATGGCTGAAAAGTCCTGTGCGTAGATTATTGCTATAAACTATGAAACAGTTACAGTTTCCAATTTTTCTAGCGTCTCATGGATGCTAAGCCAGCTTGCTAAAACTCTGATGTTCCATTTGATGGGTTCCATAAACATGAACTGCTTTATATTCGTACGACCCTTGAGCATGATCCTACTCACATGTATAGCAGCATTTCTAGCAAAGGCTTAGAAGGGTCAAACATCGTACAGGTTATCATACATCGCTGACTGTCGGTTAGAATTTTGGTTTATGTCGTTCTAGTGAAGACTGCGCTATTTTTTTAAATCTTCTCCAGAGCACACCAATTACTCTTTACTTGTGAAAATTAGTATACTTTGACTAGCAGCAATGCCATAATGGTTAAGAGTTAATTCCCATAATAATAAAGACACAAATAAAAGTAAAAAAAAAAACGCTTGAATGTCCCGTTTATTCAGTATGCAGATTCTATGCATTATTTAGTAATTAGAAAAATCCTATGCTCTTATGAAAAATTACATCTAAAAACGCCAACAGATAATCCAGCAACACCCAAATAAAGGCACAAACAAAAGATAATACTAATAACAAACTTCAAAATTTACTTGACAAACTAATTGAAATAAAATTGTTTTCCAAAATATCTTCGTGTATATCTTCTCGTGAAACAACGAAATATCTCTGCATCAAATCAAAAAATATCTTAATAAGATTTGTTATAATGTAGGGGGCTCACTGAATGGTGCCGAACAAACGTTAGTGATTCGCTCAAACATGTTTTCCCTCACTTCTGTATAAACTCCAGATTTTAAGTAGCAGGCCAAGGCAGTGGACCACCTCTCCCGATCCATCGACGATTGTAGGCCCGATCTAATACTTCTCGTGCTATTTTTGAATAATGTGCTGGACAACCGTCATTTTGGATCACATTGTGTGTCGTACGTCCAAGGGAAAGTCTTCAAGTAACACTGGAAATTAGTTCTGCAAAATGTTTCGATATTTTTGACCATTCAATTTCCATCGATAAAATATGGACCAATAAGCTTATTGCCAACTATTCCACACCAAACATTTATGTTCCAAGGATGTTGATGTTCAACTTGGCGCAATCAATGGGGATTCTGGATACTCTAGTAATGCATGTTGTGCCAACTTACCGTCTCGTGATTTGTGTCGGAAAATAATACTCGAGCAAAAAGATTGGGATTATCTTGTATCCGTTGAAGCGCCCATTGGCAAAATATCGGTTTTGAAAATCATCGCCATGAGGTTCTAGATGCATATAAAACTCTAAATTGATGATATCTCCTACGCTTCAATATTTGGCAGCTAGTGGACTGACAAATTCCGGATTCGCGACCTATTTCTCGAGTACTAATGTGCGGATTACTAGCTACTGCAGCTAATACCGCGATTTCATTATTCTCTCCAGCAATTGTTTTTCGGCGATTACTTTTCTTAGCTGTACAGCTGATTCGCTAGAGAACTGTTGCAGGACTCGGTAAAAAGAAGCGCGCAAGCGCATTTTGTCGGGAAAACGTTGTGAGTAAAGATTAACAGCATCATCGATATTTCTACCACTTTCTCCGTAGATGTAAATCATTTAAATTCTCTCTCGTAATGTTATAGCCTTCATTACTGTTCAAATATTCAACAGTAACTAATTTGTATTCTAGTAGTAATTAATAATCTACATAAATGGGCATCAGACAATGTGTACGTATACACAGATTGTCAAGTATTTATCGTTTTTGATTTTGTATCGTTGTAGAGCATTCCAATTCCGAATAAATAAATGTATCGAAGTGGAAGAGCACATTTTCGAACACGTTTTCTGAAATGGGTATGATAAAGTAAAGCTCTTCGTTGTTGAATGGCTTTTTGAGATGATATTTTAATGTTAACAAAAAAAAACACAAAATCATGTTTTCTCTTTTTTGAGTGTTTTTTCTACACGACAACTATGTTTTTGGGATGACAACAATCTGTTACGAATGGAAAAAAAAGTTTCAAACAAAAACTACGTACTTGCTGGCGTAGAATCCGACTGTGCAATACAAAATGGAGCTTCCCATTTAAGATTTCATAATTGTCCCCTCTCCCATTCTGGGAGGATCTGTCTTTGATTTAATGCAGTGTTTTAGAAATATTCCGTTGTGTCAAGATAAAAAACTCACCCAGTATATAACTCTATTTTCTAATGACAAATGATAGCTGTAGTCGTGAAAGTTCACCTTATTTACATTTATGAAGATTCAGACGTACTTTGCTAAATACTTTCAGTATTGCGTATACATCTCTACAATTGCCTCTTTGAAACTTGTCTACTGCTATAAAAATACCTACTTATTCCAAGGAAGATGATCTTCGACATCTAATGAGTTTCCCATAAAATTTCAAGTCTGAATTATTATAATTGAGCAAATATTTTTGATTTATTCACTTCACAAAGAAAATATGCATATGTATAAGTTAGCAAATCATTCAACGGTTGTGTACATATAAACTACCGATAATGACTTGATGATTCTTGGTCTAGATTTGTCAAACTCTATTTATCACGGGTATAAAAAAGTGAATAACTGTAGCTATTGCATGCTTAGAAATTTAAACGAAGTACATATATTTATAGAAAAAAAAAGTAAATATCATTTTATATGTCATTATATATGTGAGACAATGCATTCAGGTATTCCAATTAATACATGTGTTTGTAAAATATTTCGAAAAACAAATGTAAACCATTTAAATCATTCGCACACAGTCAATGTAATATAAACAGCTTCTCCACCGTCATGGCTATAAAAACGTAGAGCAGACATATTTTTAAATTGACTTAGGTCAAGATAAGGTACTGTGTAAGTTTCATCGTCGCGAGATAATAATGTTGGTGAAACGGGTATACATAAAAACGAAAACGGATATACGTGTACAATATGTATACAGCCGCATGCAAAAATGCAAGTACATAAATCCATATTTTTGTGCTATCTTGGTTCTGTTGCATTGTCTTCTTGGGACACAATTTTAATTCCCATTTTCCATTAGTTCTCTTTCTTTAACTAACAATAAACTATAATTGCTATAGGTACTAAACTAAGAAATTGAAAATTCTTTATTTCTCACTTATTTTTAGTTTTCTAGAACTCGATAAATTGGTTTCTGGTAAATCCGAATTCCTAGACTAAAGTGACGTAAGATGATCTCTAATATCAATATATGTAGCTTAGGCAATGAGTAATTCATGTAGTTACACTAAAGACTGTATTAAAAAAAAATAGAAATTTATGGTGCTTGTAATGTTGATGAACACAATGTTCCAAAGTTGTGCTTTTACAAGGTTTTATTTTGTTTGAATTAGAATAACTTATTTCATTTTTTTATAGTTTAATATTTATATTCGATTATCACAAAATTGGTGTTTCTTTGTCCTTTAAACCTGCTGCTGCTATACAGTGTTAAGCATACCTAGCCAGTATTACAGCAGACCAAACAAAATATAAATCGTTTTGATAAGCAGCTATACTTATATGTCAACAGTGCCTGTATTCCTTATAAGCATATTGTTTTCAAGATGCCTTGATGTACTAACATGTGAGAGATCTGCATCCCAGCACCCAAGAATATTATTATTACTATATCCTTCTTCCACACATATTGCAATTTTGGCTCCAATAGCTTTGTCTAATAATTTTGACAATTTTGTCTTGTAATCAAGGTTGTATTAATTTTACGTTACTATAAGTGGTTCATATGTAAATGCCACATCCATACCTCCTTTTCCTGCTCTTTTTAGATTTAGTTCACGCAGCTGCAAACATTATAACCTCCATCCTCTATGACATATGTACATATATACTTACAACTTTTCCTCTATAATAATCTTTGTATCGTAAAGAACCTAATTGTCTGGACTATATTAGTATAAGATCCAATCGAATCTCAGTTGTATTTGTATTTAAAAACATTAGTGATAATTCTAACATCAACCACAATTAACTTGCTTCGTTAAAACAGCAAAGTAAAACTATAAATACAACCCGTATGCATTACTCTCGGAACATAGAATGTATGTATGTAGGTATCCATATTTATATATCAGTTCTCTAAGCATTCAATATTCGAAGGACAAATATTTTTACATACAACTGTAAATGCGTAAAAACAACATTGGACGTGATGAAGATAATGATATTTAACTCCGAGTCGCTTCCTTCGATATCCTTTAACGTTTGTTTAAGTAAACTCGTTAATCTTAACCTTGGGCAGTGTAAATAAATATAGTCTAGATACTGCACAAACACCCCTGTTGCAGATATTCCACATATTTTCCGCCGATCGCGCTTCAACCTATGTAAACAAGTCGAACCGTGCCCAGTAATCGTGTATGTGTACGTATTTCCACTCGCATTGAGATATTTCCATTTATAGAATGTCCTCGAATGGTTTTAGATCTTTTGATGAAGTCAACAGCACTATATACGCGTATTTGACAAGTCGCAATGTTATACGAATAAAAATAACATCCATTGCTAGTTAAACATTTGCATCGGCATTAACGCGGAACATATTTGCACATTTAATTTACGAGAACTCAATAGCAGCACTATAAATGTGTGACGTTCGCGTACTGCGTTCGAAAAGCATGGAAATATAAATAATATTTCATATAACTATTTTTGATAGCGTTTATCTTCCCAACGGAAAAAACCTTTAATGTCATAAGTAGCGTTTTTAAAATATTGGAATATTACTAGAGTTATAAATATACTATTATTCTACTATCGGCCTAAATTTCAGCCTACAAATCTTATTCGAACAGTAAAGGTATGTAAGTATGTCGATTACCGCAAATCGTAAACGCAATTCCTATATATGTATATACGAGGTATAGCAATCTAAAAACGGGAATAGTTTCAAAAATATGATTCGCCTTCACAAAAAATTTATTCCTTTCAACGTACTACTCTTGCAAACAGTACTACAGTGCCCTTTCCACTTCCTTCCCACAAGGATTAAATTAGAATTTCTGATTAACAAGTTGACCCCAACGTACCACGACGAACTAGCTCCCGATGCATAAATTTTCTCTCGTTTCGGGACAATACCAATAAATATTTTTTGTCGTTTGTGATGGCCCTTTCTATTAAACGCAATGTAGAACCACGTCAAAGTAACCCGTCTTCACTTCTTTTCTTCAAGAAGAAAAGGCGAGTGATAAAAATATCAAGAAATCTAGCTTCCCATTCGATCTAGTCGTATCCTTGGTTATGTGTACCGTGTTTTCGGATAGGAAGAGAGTGTTGCTAGTAGACTTTTTGCCTCGTGATGACACAATCAATTCTACAACGTATTGTGGAAGAAATTACTCCGCGCCAAGACCTCATCACATCACTTGCAATCGTTTGGCAACAACTGGATCACCCTGCATACAGTCCCGATCTAGCGCCCAGTGACTACCACTTGTCCCTGCATTTGAAGACACATCTAGCTTGCAAGCGCCAAGACGACGATGATGGTGTCAAAACAGCCGTCCTGCAGGGACTGACAAATCAGACGGCCTACTTCTATGTGGATGGTATGCAAAAGCTCGTTCTACGATACGTGCCTCAATATTGGTGACAATTATGTCGAAAAGTAGATTAAAGTACAGGCTTTCATATAAAAATAAAGTTGAAAAAAATCTGAATTTATTTTTATTTATTCCAAACGGTACTTACTTAAAAAACACGCCTCGTATATATGTATACATCTACAGCTATGTGAATATGTTTAGGCACTTCTAAGAAAACTCGGTATTATTAAACCTGTTTGTATTAACAGCATGTTGAGAACCAAATGTGTATACAAGGGATTGTAATAACTGTCTAATGAAGATTTATGACTAATATGTATAGATAGTATTCTTTGTGGAAAACTGCATACCTCGCTAGATTCCATCTATGCAAGTTGCAGCAATAGACAAGTCCATAGATTTATTAACTATGCCTAAAAAAGGCAGGGCATGACGCAAAGTGCGAGTTCACGAATAATCAAGCGTTCTCGATGTGCGGTACAAACTACCCTTGAACGGTACAGAGAAACCAGAGATTTCGTAAACAGGCCGAAATCTGGAAGAAAACGGCGAACTACAACAAGAAGTAAGAATGAATGAAAGTAAGATGAATGAAGTAAGATCGCCTATTGGAATGAATGGCTTTGCAGGACCGACAAAAATCTTCTAAACAGTGTAGTAGTGAATTGTGGAGAGAGCATGGGGTTTCTCTGACACCAAGTGCAGTAAGAAGGCGATTGAAGGCAGCCAATTTACATGGACGTATAGCCCGAAAGATGCCCTATCTAACTGCAACACATCGCCAAAAAAGCATGCAAATTAGACAGAAAAAGAGTGGCCGCCTGTAATTCTTTCTAACGAATCTAACATTGAGGTACCTATGCGGTTCTTTATCTTCTTATACAGTTCTATATAACATTAAACGTAATTTCAGTAACGTAATCATTATTATTATTATTTATTGCTACATTTTCTATTTTTAATGCAGCTTTTAGGACGATCTGCAGCACAATTTGTACGGCGAAGGGCTGGCGAAGAATATCGGCCCAAGTGTATTGTACCTACCGTAAAATACGGAGGCGGTAGCATCATGGTATGGGGCTGCATGTAGACGTCAGGCGTTGGCGAAATCTTTCTTTGCGAAGGACGGATGAACAGCAGCCGTTATATCGAGATGCTACAGGAGGTCCTGGTACCATCAGCACTGAAGTTGTTTGGGGATGATAATGTTCAATACTTTTATCAACAGGACAACACCCCATATCACAGTGCAAGGGCAACAACGCAGTGGTTTTTCGAAAATGGAGTTCAACTCTTGGACTAGCCAGCACAGTCGCCCGACTGATCATCTACAGAAAATTTATGGCATATACTAAAAACGAGGGTCGCAAAACATCATTCTGGATCAAAAGAGCAGCTTCGCCAACAAATTCGCACTGAATGGGCATCAATATCCAGGCCATTTATGCCAGAAATTAGTTAGCAACATGCCAAAACGCGTGAAATCTTTAATAAAAGCTCGTGGCGGATCTATAAAATATTAAACATTTTAATAAAATATTTAGTTTGTACCTACTTTATCGTTTTCTTTATATATTTTTTTTTTATTTTTACCGATTTCAGAAAAATATGGCGGTACCTAATACATATTCACATAGCTGTATATATACATATATTTAGTAGTGCCGTGTTGCTCTTCCACCTCTCATCTTCGCTGCGAGAACTACTGTCGCGGGTTATCGGTTTCGAGGCCCTTCTTGGGGTTCTTAAACTTATTGTTCTTAAATTTTAAGTAACATTATTAGGCAATTTTATTTATGTTCAAAGAATCATGCAATACTCGTGTAATGGTCTAATAATCGAATACTCCCGACGAAACTTCTTACAACTTCACAAGATACTTCAGATTAGAATGCTTACAAGAAACATAGTCTAATTTTTAAATAGCTGCACCTCGTATGTATAATTGTGCACTACTACATATACATATATGATAACTAATCAGTACTTAATTGTTACCTATTTAGTGCAGCAATTACTAATATTTTTACAATTATTGTTGTGCACAACTACATATCAAACATATTTGAACTTATTGTTACAAGTCTAGCGGTTTATTAGCAATTTTTATAGCAACCTTACTAGTCACAGTGCACTAAAGTATTTGTGTTATTTCGTCGCTAAAACATCTATAGAATTAATTCAGTTAATTTTCTGCCTTAGCAGAAAATAATAAGTAATAAGGCCTAAACCTTGAAATTTTCGCATTTAGTACCTCGATACACAGCACAGATGGCTAACATCTGCCATTATAGAGTTCTATTCTCAACGTTTGTATAATATTTTTTCTCCTTATTTCCTGTTTCACAGATTTACGATTCTCTTTTTTAGTGCGCAGGGCAGTTACAGTTGGTACAGTATATTACAAAATTAGATATGCACATGTGCTTAGAAGAATTTGGCATATTTCATATTTTAATTGTTACAAATACACGTTACGATAGATATTATTCATAACACGATAGATATTATTCAAACAAATGTTCTAACAATCATATAAACCGTATCGGAAAATTGTCTAATGATAGTCAAAAATTTCAAAGCACCAGTCTATCTAGTTTTATTACATTTTAAGCCTCGCAAAAACAGAAAAAAGAGTGTTAAATAATATTCTTATTGCAGTCATTCTAAGCGGAGGAGAGTTCAAGAAAATACACGGAAAAAATAACGACATTTTTAAGTACAAAAATGTAAACTGTTCAAGCGCTTTCTGTCGTACACATTGATGAACGAAACAGATACTGAAATTCGAAGGATCGACCTGTGTTTAAATCTTTTGCTGTTTAAATAAAAGGAGAAAATCTTGTTTAATACATTTACTGTATTAATACAATGCATTGTGCATTTAGAGGCATTACAAAGAATAATTTCTGTGACTTATTTACATTCTTTATAGATGATATGGAAAAACCACCCCAAGCTGCAACTTTTTACATTCCGATTTTATGATTCTGTTAATAAATGACATACTATGTTTCAGGCTACATTTCCTTTTTCCAACTCCATCTTCAATTTCCAGCAATTATTAATTTTTTTTTAATTGCTAGATATATTTTTATCATCATTAGAAAAATCTTTTAAAGCCCCTTTTGTCGTACTCTACAGCTGATTCATATTCGATCCTCACCATTGCGATCTCGGTTATTATTGAAGATAGCGGTAGGTTTAATTTTGGCAAATTTTGTGGTTTTTATGATCCTGTAAACAAAGTAGACTTGCAACAAATGAATGATTTTTGAAAAAAAAAGGAAAAATCTAGTTTTCTGATTTTGCTTGTAGCACTGTTATTTGGTCTTGCAGCGAAAAACTAAAGACACATTCTCAAGGCCGCCTTTGCTCCTCTATTTAATGGTGTACTTAAAATTTTTATACGACATTTCTTTTTCTCTGAATCATCATCAACTTTGTTATTTCTTATAGGCACCATATTGGATTTTGACACAGGTAGAAAGATTTTCTTTTTCTGATTTCAACCATGTGTCATATGTTGAAAACAAAATTTAATATTCTATGTTAATTGACGAAGAATCTGATTGGAGATTAAATAAGATAGGTAGCTATGAAGTTTGGAACTGGCAATCACTTAAAATTGAGTATCGCGTAAATGAAAGTCGATGTTAAACAAGGTAGCCATTAAATTACGAAGTGTCAATTTTCGTTGCGTTAGTAACGGAAAAATGGCTGAAGAGAAACGAACTATGTATTTGTTATCAATCAAACCGAAATACAACAATAGCGAGTACAATTTATTTACAATAAATTGTATCCTAAACGACGACAAACATATCGCACCATTTTTTTAGATCTTGACTTGATTAATCCGTTTTTATTGGAAACATGTCTGTACTGAACACGGCATTTCAATTAATCCCACAAATGTTCGATTACATTTAGGTCTGGCGATTGTGGCGGCGAATTAAGCTCATTTTTTACATGATAAAGAAACCATTTCTTGGCAAGAGCGGAAGTATGCTTAGGCGCGTTATCTTGCTGGAAGACGTAGTTATCTGATAGATCTAGTTGCTCAATACTGGTAGTGAAACAAGAGTTTAAGGTATCTGGATATCCGTATCTATCCATAATAGTGTTCATAAAATGCAATTGACCCATTTCATTCGACGCCATAGAATCCCAGACCATGACCGATTGTGATCTTCTTACAGTTCACATTACATATTTGGACTGAAGTGCTTGCTTGGATTTTTCCTACACTTTTACACGCCAATTTTTTGTAAAAACACTAAATTCTCGTTATTCCAAAACGTTCCATCTTGTTCATGTATATCATGATACATGCATTGCTTTCGCTTACATGTTTCGCTACTCGTATGTAAACTTTTGTTCATAAGTGTATAAGCCTTCGAAACCTGTGAAGACTTCGATATCATTCAGTAAGTGTTTGGAATGGAGTTTCACCAGTTCGCCAATCCTTGGAAGACGGTTAAAACAGTGACTTTTTAATTCCTCTGTCGTGTACACGATCACTGATTTCATACATTTTCCATTTTATTGATAGCATACAACGCTACTGTAATATGTACTATTCTTATTTTTCGGGTGTTTATGCATATTACTTTAATAGCAGAAAACCAAATGTATACAGGGTGTCCGTGAAATACAAAGCATGCTTTTAAGGGATGATAGCTACAACGATTTAGAACCAAAAACATATAATACACCTTGGGTCTATCTGTAAGCGTAAACGAGAAAAAAAATTATTTCTCATGTCACAAACTTCGATGCATACTGTACACCGGCAGCTGATCCGTGCAAGATTTACGCGACGATTGCAGGCGTGTGTTGCAACACATCGAGCCTTTCCTGTAATACATTTTCTCCTGTCTCTCAAAAAAGTCCTTTTTAGGACCACCAATTTATCACAAATAAAAGAAAAGAACTCAATTTTGTAGTAGCCTTTACGAAAGAGCTTAAAGCGCCATAACATAATTGCAATAATTACATTGTTTCCGTTCATTGCGACTTTCCCTCAACTTAAATTTTCATTTACCGATCGAAAGCTGCTATTAAATCCGCCCTTTTCACTCTAACTTCAACATAACATCGATTTTATTGTCATAACATTATTAAAAAAACGGCAAAGGTACCTTTATTTTAAAACATATGGCCATTGACTTGGTACGATTCAAGTTCAAGGTCGTATAAACAGATGATGCTTGGCATACATCTGCTGTTTTAACTGCATACGGGTACAGTGTGTTGGCAGACAAATGACACCACGCTTCAATTTCAAAGTATGAAATAATTCGTTTTCATCGTTGTTTTCAGTTATTTTCAACCCTAAATTTTTGATATGGTTTTTTGGTTATTTAAGAAGCAATATGGATGAGTTTTCTTGTACAGTTTGACCAAATAAGGTTTTTTAGAAATAATTTTTTTTCTCGTTTACGCTTACAGATAGACCCAAGGTGTATTATATGTTTTTGTTTCTAAATCGTTGTAGCTATCATCCCTTAAAAGGATGCTTTGTATATCGCGGACACCCTGTATTTAATTATTTCTGATAGAATAAATGTCTGTACTTCTATATTTATATCGGTAACAAGCTCATGTTGCTTCCCTATTATATCGCATATTCTAATTACGACTTACACTCCAATACCGGCGCATATGGCGCGCACGGAAATTGGTCTGCTCTAGTGATAATTTAACACAAATGAAATATTGTAATTGGTTACTGGGAAAATTAGAAGACGACGAAGATCTTTTGAATACAATCATCTGTTCAGATGAATCGAAGTACTAACAGGCCGGCTAGTAGCACAGTGCCTAGTGTACTCGCTTTCCAGTCCGACGGTACTGGCTTCAAACCCCGATATGTTCTTTCTGAATTTAGTTTTCTGTAATTTCCCAGTTTCCATAGCAAATGCGGCAATGCAACATGTTAAGTCCGTCTACAGCCGTGGGCATAATAATAACTCATGGCCAGCCGATGACCCCTGTAATTGGTGCAATCTGTTGGGGATGTGAAGCCATAAATTATTATTATCATTATTATTATAATTATGATTGAATGTTTAATCGAAATATCGCTATTTTAATTCTATGAATAAAAAATACATAACATATCTTGTTTCTCTTTGCCTATCTTCTCACGCCATTTTTCCGTTACTGCTGCTAACGCTAACTCCAGTGACAAATTTGCAAACCGTTAATTAATGGTATGGTTAAGATATTTTGACGATTATTGAGATTTTAAATTCAGACTCAATTAAACAACAATTGTAATATGTATTTTCCTTTGTGGCCACAAAATGGAATTTACTTAAAATATAGTTACCGCCTATAGAAGCCTATTAAGGGTGCTTACAATAGATTTTTTTTTATTGAACGATCCGTGTCATATTTCTTTTGTACACAAACGTAAGCACTTTCGTCGGATATCAAATATCTATACCCAAAAACTAAACTCACAAAATAGGTATAGATAATAAATTATAAAAAAAATATTCTTCACTGCCGGAAAATGCAGCACCATAAGTATAATAACCCGGTTGAGGTAACTTAATGACACAGGCTATACCATCGTAGAAAACTTTAGTTACTTGCTTGCGGAACGACTATATACTTCAATAAATTACTTTTTAGTTTTTTCTTTTCTCGTAAATAGTTGTAATAAAGAGCTTGGCAAGAAACTATGAAACTACATAATTAGCGAGAAGTACTGTTATTTTATGACAAATACGTTTGTTAATACCATGCGATAATATAAAAAATGACATCATTTTGAAAGGAAATGTTTAGCGTTATTATTGGCGATAATTTATTAAAGACATAGCAACAGATCGTTTGTTACATTGCAACAATTTCCATTCAACATTGCGTAAAATGACATATACTTTATTTCAATTGTCAACAAAATTTCAGGAGGATATTCTAGTTCAATGGCGTACAATAACAACTTATTGAAAGGCACGTTTTTAGAAACAAACAACCTTTTTTCTACGTCAATTCTCAGAAGGAATTGTATGGCTATAAGAAAATTAAGTTAGATTTATTTTTCCTATCGGTCGATCAGTGAAGCGTTACAAAATAACAGGAAAAAATTCAATTTTCACGGGAAAATTTGTTTCTCTTCAGCAGTTGAAAAATGTTTTTTTAACATGCACTTCGATAAATTAGATGTCAAGGAATGAATAGATATCCTCGATCTTATTTTATCGTCATTTTACGTTTCTCGTTACATTTTCTTGGAACTTTAATGTTTCACTTTTCTTGGCATGAAGCTTATTATTCTTAAAATCAAATTAAAAAGCTTTATCTCAAGTTACTGGTTCTTTTAGCCTCAGATTTTTACCCAAACTAAAACATACTTCTCGATTAAAGAAAATTTTCTTTTAGAATTCAGAAAATCATTTTTTAAACTTGTTCACTAACTTTTTTATAACAGGCTATGTAAATTCTAAATACGGTTTAAGAGATGAATTTGGTCGAATTATTAAAAGGATGTCGACACAAAAAAATTAAGTCAAAAATATGAACTCTCTTGGTTATTGCCATTAATTTGCAAGAACCGTTTAATACCTTGTTAGAGTATATAATATAAAAAAAAACAATGCCTAATATAAAACTTGATGATATTGTAATAAAAAAAAGATAGTTTCAAGAGATAGCATAGTTAAGCGGATTACAATTAAACAGTCAATTTATACCACATTAATGCTGAATAAACATATTGATATCAGCAATACGTTCAGCAACTATTAGCTTGTCATCTTTTGTAATTAATTCTAGGTAACATAATTCTAAATGTTATCTCGTTACAAAATCATACAATGTGATATTCGATAACTATCTTGCACACAAGATCTAGGGAATTGCTGATTAACTAGATACTTGTTTCGTAAATACTTCGAAGCAATATTGGAACATAAAACGTAAAAAACACCGAACGATTTTGTTTATCCTGGATTTATGTTGGACAGTTCGTTCGATTTCGGATATTACACGAAGAAATGTAATATCCATTAGATGTGGAATGTCGAAGTCTGAAAACACAATAAATAATTTGGCAAATGGCCAAAGTAGCTGTTACTAGATAAGGCGCCATATCTTTTCAGCCATCGGGAAGATCATCTCTTATAATGACAATTTAAATTAGAAAGCTTTGTAAATTGGTGCAAAAAGAAGTATATTTAGAAAGCCATTAGTATTGCTTATCGATTTACTTTATTCTAACACATTTTGTTTATGCGATAAACTGAGCAACAATAAAAATTTTCCTTAAAGGTATGTTACTAAATTATTCTGTAACATCAGGTTAGAGTACGCTTGATGTCAATACCGCACTCATTTTGAAACTCTTGCAAAAAAGGACGGTTTTTAAAATTCCTGTTGTCTCAGCTAAAATTGCTGAAACTCCACGATGAGCTTCATTACGCCCAAAGATTACAATGCATGTCGCCTATTAATGCTAGGAAAATTAGTATTTGTAGCCCATTTATCGAACAAATGTTAGCAAGTTACCAAAGCTATCACAAGCCAGATGATTGTATAGTACCAGTGAATGTGGGGTGGAATCATTCTCCATGGCATACCTCCAACACATCTCAAATTAAGTTTTGCCGATGGTTGCTTGTGCTGCGACTATGTTGAATGAACCACATTTACAAAGAAAAATAAATTTTTCATCAAAGAAAAAAATTGCGGACGCTACTTCTTTCTGTTATTGTAAAACTTCGAGAGACTATCATGAACTTATTCTCATCAACATGCAACATAATACAACATATTTCTTGAGTGAAATTTCAGAAATTTTACACATACTAGTCCGGCTACCTTCAGGGCAATTCAAAGCCTAAAGCAGAAATTGTACGAATTAGTAGGTACGATGATGATTTGCTCTAATTTGCTCATTTTTCTAAATGAGAAAAAGGTCCCCATAAAGTAGAAACTTCAAGGAAAATACTGGATATATCAAAAGTTCCAAATCTGGTACACATAAACGCTATTTTAAACCAAAACAAAACTAAACCTTTTCCGCTATAGCTTCATATTTAATTCAATCCAACATTTGCATTGACCATGCTTCTATCTTAAAATTAGAACATTTGAAAAATGTATGACTGTGAAATATTGATGGGTTGAACAAGCCTGCAAGTTACTGACCTTCCCAAGTCGTGTTAATAGTATACGCTAACAGCTAGGTATTCAATTATTAAATTAACAGCCGTCTTTTACAGTTACAGACAATAACAATCAATCACATGGCGTGTTAAAATAAAGGAGAGAGGGCGGTGCCTTTAGGGTTGTAACTCGTATATCAGAAAATGTAACTTATTAACTAAATAACATATTTTTTTTCCTTTGTGTAGCAGACACGATATTTTATAACGTAAATTTTGTTATATGGAAATTCACTCTAATTAACTGTTATGAAATAATGAAAGAACAAATGTTGTTTGGAATGACAAAGATCAAGCAGCTTAAATTTATATTGTGCGTTATAGAACAAATTTAATTTAATTTATCTACAATCTTTAAACACCAGTGTTGTAGGATGTAGTATAAATGTTTATAGTTGGAATACACTGCAAAAATGGTAGTTTTTATACTTCTTTCGTGGACGGTAATTCGATGCAAATTTCATGAATTGCAAGAAAGTATAAGAGGTAAATAAAATTGACTTGAATTATATAATATGAGAATAATACAATTACAGTTGCTAATGTGGAAGATAAACAATGAACTTCCACGAGACAGTAATAGTATTCAAAGATGAATTAATCCGGTCACCATTCTACGATACTTATGTACATAATCTCAGAACACTAAACTTTTAGGACAAAAATAAACGTGCGATCAATCTTAACTCCTAATTTAAATTTGTGAATAACCTTCTACTTAATGACAGCATATTTTCCGCCCGTGAATTACGCAGTAGATATATTATAGGAAATAATCAATACCTTCATAACGAATTAATAAGAATAGGTATCCAAGCATACAATGACAATGACCAACAGTAAAGCCTAACTACAATGAAATCTAGAGTTGAGCCGGTATAGTTTATTTACCGAAGCATAGATACGCACAATACAAACATACGTATTTAACCCAAAAAATTTGGACAAATTGCTCAACGTGATCGGTTGGTTAAACGCGATGCTTCAAGGACAATTAAATAACTCAATTTTACACGTCGTACGAATTTCTTTCATTGCGAAACATAACATGAGATATTAAGTTATTCTGTGACCTTGTTGACTCCGTCGCCGTTGTCTGTTAGCGTCTATCTGGTGAGAAGGAAGCAAAGAGAGGGATATTGGAGAAGGCGCACTTAGGAGGTCGCGCCAGACCTTTTGTTATCCACCTGTTGTCATTATATTAGGCGCTTTTCGCATGTACGCGGCAGTATATGCAGACTGAATTTATTTGTCCGACGGGTATTGATTCGATTTTAATTGGCAAAAACTGAACGGCGTTTACAGTTGATAGACATAAAATATATAAATTTTACATTGACTCGAAAAATTGTTAGATTAGCCATCAATTTTTGTTAGCAAGTGTACTCAATCAACTACGAGAAAAACCAAGAACGTTTGTTTGGACGAATTTCTTTTATTTTATGTAATATGCGCTACCACAAAACATACAGTTTTATCATAATGTAAAACTTCACTAATTTGCAGATTTAGGAACGCTACATCAAAGAATTTTCAACTATATCGGACAGAGTAACTAATAAATCGTCAAGGAATAGGTACATCAGCTATTCAATGTTTTTCTCGACTGGCAGTGAGTCTACCACTATTTCTGCTATAACAGCGAGATCTATTGCGAATTTAGCCTACCGGAAAATAGACAAAACTCGATAAACTTAACCAGTAGTATGGGCGATTGTACCGATAAAGTAACCACCACCGTCGGTGAATGAAAACACAACTAATAAACCAACCGGGGACTAGTAATGTAGTTGTCGAATAAACAGTGTAAGTAAGACACAGAAAAAGGCATATGAAAAGAAGCTCATACCACCAAACAAAATTTTAAAACATATATAAATATATTACAATTGTTGGGCTGTAAATAAAAAGCAATCAGAGATATATTTTTAAAAATATAAATAAAGCTAAATTTAACAAGGGACGTGAGCTTTCTCTCTTGTGTAACTGATTGGTGACAATGAAGTCTTGCCACTTTTCTCTTTAGAATCGACCATAAATTTTCAATTGACAATATATCAGGGGATTGTGCCGGCCAATCTAGCATAGGCACGTTGTTTTCTTCGAATCAACGCATTGTTACTTGTGCACGATGACATAATGCATTGTCTTGTTGAAATAAATAATTAGGAGTGTCATCATCAAAACGTTTGAAGATGGACGACTCTAATACTTCATCCAATCGCCCTGTTAAACCAGTTTCTATAAGACGTCTTCTCACCATAATGGCAATATTTTCATAGATTACTACTTAGCTCTTTTGATGATTGTCTGCGATCTTGAACAGTCATTCGTATCAAATTGCAGTTCTAGGGTTTGTGGACCGGTTTCGTCCTGTTTCCATACCTCTCTGTCTCATGGAGTCGTTTCAACGCTGTTTGCACATCTGCTTGACTATTGCAGATTGCGCCAACCCTTGACAATTTAGAAGAACAATTTCGCTTCGTCAGCTCGCTCTTTTTGGATATACTATGAACCTACGAAGTATTTCGTAACAGTAAAACAAATAAGAAGGCACTGATTATCACCTAGGCGAGCTTTCATTTAGAATCGAAACCCACGTGATCTCTGACGTAAGATGACGTAAATAGTATGTTGGTAAAACAAGAAATATCCCTAAGCTATCTAACCGGCCTAACCTTGCAAATTTAAAACGCAGAGTAAATATTTGTTTAGATAACAACTGAAACCACTTTCAACATTTATTATAACTATTTTTCCGTTACTTAGTTGTGATTATTTACAATTTAACCTATAAGATTTTAATTGTCAATATATATAAATAAAAAGTTCTGGGGGAATTTTATTCTTAAAAATATGTATTACCATACTGTTAAATGGGTTGCATATCTAAAAGAGGTCACGTGGTTTTCGGTATTAAATGAAAGGCCTTTACTAGTAACAAGCAACTGACGCAATAAAGTAAAATTCATGGTTACTTCCTCCAAATACCAATAAAGTATTTAAATTCCCGAACTAAATTCGTTTAATGTCGATGATTCATTACCGTTGCGTACCTAGATTTTATCCGCCTCTTACAATATCTGGATTTTTGAGGGGTGTCTCATACGTATGAGCATGTAGATATTCCCTCAATCAACCATGCTACCACGATGACGTATTTCGTAGCAGTTCGTGCAGTCTATTTTCACTAAATCAATTGTTTCTGTAAATTGTACATACATATGCTCTTCCATGCTCAAGAGTTAGATTCGCGTAACATCTTCGCCCACTGCTGAAGATCTAGCAAATATTTCATATCTGTTACCAACGACAACGACAATTCTTACGGTGCGGTTTATTTGTTTTCAACTAATTGTAGTTTGTCAAGACTAACCAGGGCCCAATATCTTTGAAACAGTAACTTTAAAAACTGGAATTTTCCAGATTACTTCGTACAGTACCAAATTTATTGCCGTCAATGTAGTTAGATGCTCAAAATGATGCAGAGCACACATATAATGTAATAGGTGTTGTTTTTTTCAAAATGAGTGGAACGAACGATGGTAGTTCTATTGCCTGCAGAATTATACTAATGCCTTGCAAAATTTTATACATACATATGTAAACTTGAAAGTGTTGCACAAGTCAGAATTACATTTACTGTCCTCTTACAGTAAAACCAAAAATTTATAAACTAGAGTTTATAAATCCAGAGATGACATTTTATTTGATCAAGTGTTTATAGCAGATGTTTTATAACAACTAATTATTGAAAAAAAACAATTAAGTGTAGAAAGTAATTTGGTACAGGGTTTTAAACGGTCAAAAAAAACCCCTACTCTACTCAATCTATTTCCAAAACTAAAAGAACATCTTCAAAGAAAACATTTTTGAGACGATGCTGATAAATGACTGGTTTACAATCTTCCTGGAGATAAACAAAAAATAAAATGAATTTGTTTCTTGCTCCTTTCTTAGGAGTAATAATTGTGAAAGAATAAAGAAATATCTGCGAATTATTCTAGGTATGTCCTAAACTTTATGATGCCGAATGTCATTCATAAAATAATGCATCGATTTGACATTGGTTAGAGAATACTGTTTTAAGCGCATAAAACGTATAATTCTAGAAAGCAAAAACATTAAAATTAAGTTTATGTATTTTTTGGCTTCTTACTCATTACTCAAACATATTATTGCTCTCGATGATTCGTCTATAAAACAGAAAATATTTCTCTCTCTGCTGTGATACTTCCTAATGCTATGAAACGTGCATTGCGCCATCTTCCAACATCAGTTTCTTTTTTCAAATGACAAACTAATACCTTTACAGAACCTGGAAAAAATTCTACAGCAGCTTCCTTATTTCTATACTCTCATAAGCATTTGTACAAGTTCAATTTTTTTTTCAAATGTCTTCAAAACACTCATTACTTTTCACAAAATATGCGAAGCAAAGAAATATTTGTTTATATTTTATAAAAACGACTTTTGTCCTGACGCAAACTTTCGACTATATCCAGAATTTCATTTATTGCGATGGTAATTCAAACATCAGACATACTTTTAAACCGTCAAAAAATTCAATGCGTTAAAAGAAACCTCCAAAAAACTCCTGAAATTATGACATCCTGTGGGTTCTAGGAATTTAAACATCAGTCTTATAGTCTAAATCCAGGACAGTGTCGACTGTCACATTGGAATTCGAGGCTACACTGAAGTACAATAGAAAGCCAATAACTGGCGAAGCCTCACATAAAAGTGTCCCAGGCCATTCTGGGACTCAACCAAACTAGGAAAGGAGCATGAACAGGCTAATAAGAAGAAAGTTAGCGGCTACACAAACCCATATTAGAAAGATTAACTGTTGACCAGCTACTTGCCATCTTTACTTGAGAGCAATCAGGTCGGTAGGGTTAAAACATCATGGGAATACAATGAGGAAAAAATTACTCAGGATACAGTAATGGCTTTTTTTACCTAAAACTATTATGAAAAAGAACATTTTCTTCTAATTGCGACGTAAAAGCTGGTATTAGTGACTGTTTTAAGGACTTCACTTTTTTTTTATAAAACAAAATATGTTCAAGAAATCTTTAGTTTAAATATGCAATACATACCGGAATACAAGAGGTTGAGCTAAGAACACATCCATATTCCCATCAATATATCACAAGTCTGTCCGTCTGCATATTACAAAATTTTAAATACGGTAGTGAAACATCATTAAAATAGAACCGCAAAATTATAGGTATGCCAACTTCTATTCTTTTATATTTATACCACATTACTACACATTCGCTTAAAGGCAAAAATAGAAAATTCGTGAGAATATTAGAGTTCACAAGATCAGTAGCCCAAAGTATGTAGTGTACTAATTTTAGCGAAGTTGTTATAGATACCGTTGAACTTTGAGCCAGGTTAGTTACAATCTTAAACGTCAATTCACTACGTAACGGGTAAGACGAGAAATTTTTTAAAATAAATTTATTAGAAAGTCGAATACTAAAAGATAGAAATAGTAATTCATAGATACGGTGTATGTTTAGGGCCATTAATTCATAAGAAAAACTCGTATTATGAAGTAAAATTTGCAGGAAATTACATTCTAATCCTATCGGAATAAATTTCAAAACACCTACATATCAAGAAAACATTTACATTTTTGTCTCGGTAGCTTTAGAGAATGTTGTAATAGAATATCGAACTTGACATGTTCGTAAATATTTGGAAAATTTTATTGAGAAATGGCACGATTATTTAGTATATGTTTATTCTATTTATAATATTGTAATATCCTTTATTAAGCATATCGATTAGTAATTTTAAAACAACAATATCCCGATTGCGTAAGTTTAAAGTAACATGTATCTGAATTTGACGTTTAAAGATACATATTGAAACAGTCATAAAAAAGCATATTTAGAAATGGTGCTGCTTTTGGGGATACAATATGCCTGGAATGCTCAATTAAGTAACATAAAAAATCCATTAAGATATTCCAAATTTAATACTAAATGAGACAACAACGGAAGACGTAGGTTATTATTGGCCTTAGGTAATAAATTACACTTTACTGAATAAACACCAGCAAACAAATAATCTTCTGGCGACCTTGACACTTTTTTTCTTATATATACCATCATATATGTATACACTAATGTTGGTTGAAAGTATTTTCAGTTTCATTAAACGTATCATGACACGGTTTTGAAAATAACTACTAGCTGATGTGAACTTTATAACTGGAAACATATGGATACGATTGCCTAATGACTTAATTTAAAAAGACGAAAAGTAGCACATCCTCTAGTCAGCAAAATTGCAGACAATGTGTCATATTGTACTTAATGTGTGTGTATGTAGTAAGTGTGGAATCGATATTTCCTTCATATAACATTTATTTTTGTATTATAATTATCTGAACAATGTAAGAAGTTGTTTTTCTCGAGCAAACGAAGCACATATATCATTGCGGTATTTGTATGTATCTTTACTACGTATGTATGTTGTACGTTCATTAAGTGTACTTTACATTTTATATGTGTACTCAAGTTAAATTTGTTTAACTAGCATGAAATCATACACCGTATGGGAATAAAAATCTCCAGTTAAACAAGCTATTGCGTATTATTTTATGTATATCTTTATTCTTATTTTGCTTAATGTTAAACATGTGGTTGTTAAAAAAATCTGCATACACTCTCGCTAACAAGAATATGAATGCATAAAAATTTATATATGTAATTTAAATAACGTACGAAACACTGAGCTAAATGAACGGACATTTCGAAAACGGCATATCAGCAAGCTGGAATAACGATTGATGAATCACATGTTAGCTAACCTCAGCCAAAATATATGGCTAAATGTTTACGATATTCTACTGAAAAAGTTACCCCTATTGCCTTAAAAAATACCATTTTTCTTGGAGCATCCCATGCATTTCCGCACACTTTTCGGCTGCATATTCTTCTTCCGATCAGGATACTTCCATATGCCCTATATATAACGTTGAAATATTGGCTTTGCGGCGATCATTTCCCCACTTCGACGACTCGTTCTTCTGTAAATTGTTGCAAATAGTTCTTAACACTTCCAGAAGAATGTTCAAGATCATTGTCGTAGTGAAACATACAATTTTTCCGTCAATTTGACGAAATGCAAGTCCACACTAACACAGACCTACTATCGTGTTTTATTTTTGGTTGTAATCATTCCGAATTGTTCGCTTCTCCCTTTCTCCGTGACAGATACTGGTGCAAACTTCAAATTTTGATTCATCGTTATACAACACACACTTCGACATTTCGAAATTCCAATATTTATGCTTTCTTACATAGCGTAAACGTTTTTGTTTATTACCACGAGGAACTAGTGGTTTGCGAATAGCAACACAACCTTTGGGTCCTAACTTAATTAAAGGCCTTTAAAGTCATAAAAATTTCGGTAAGACTCTATTTTTAGATACTTTTTATGGTAATCAGCCCACTCTTTGGTTTGTCTTCAATGGAGCCTGTTTCATGACACTTTCTATCAACTTCTTAATTGCTTTCCATTATAAAGATCTAAATGCTACACAAATACTAAAGCCGCAGGAATTTGACACGAAAATAATAAAACAGCAGTTCCAAATATAAATTAATTAATTGTGGAAGTTCAAATCTTGAAATTTTTTCAAATGGTCAAAAATAAAGGATTTCTTTACTTGTCAATGTTCACAATACTATTAACTATTTTAAAGTAATACCGGCTGCTTACCGTGATGCAATCTTGTCTTAGTTTTATTTTTAATTAATAAAATTAAAAGACCAAATTAATAATATATTATAAACATATAATACATAATATAATGAGGGTTTCCGGGTGTTGACCGTGTCATGATTAGTAAAATATATACAGTACAAAATAAAAATAAAAATAAAATGCACAAGATATACAATAACTCGACGTTTCGCCACTAATGATAGCGGCTTCTTCAGGAGCAAAAGAGGTTAACTGGGTGGGTACCAGAAGGTCACGGTAACTCGACGTGTAAACCACGCTAGAGGCGAAAACCTTCTGGTAGGTGAGGGGCGTCAGAAGGCCACGGTAACTCGACGTGTCAACCACGCTAGAGGCGAAAACCTTCTGACCAATATAATACATAACATTGTATCATAGGCCAATGAGGAATAGAAGCATATGTACCAATCGATATCTCTGAAATAGTCGTACTACAGAAAACATTTATGTTTACAATAATTCATTGTAATTTAATAATTATAATTAATAACAGGTTACTAACCAGTGAAACTAGCATCACACAAAAAAAACAAGCTCGCTATCTTTAGCATACTGGTGACATTCAATTACAGAATAAAATATAATTATTACATTTTATCATTACTACGATAGTCTTTGAATCTATCTACATATCGCTTTAGACAATAATTCTATTAATAAATAAGTATTTTTAAAGAAAAATAATTATTGTTTGTTAAAGACGCGATGCCATACTATTTCTTCATTACAACGATTACAACAGCATTACCCATTATCTACTGTACTATGAGTAAAAATTATTGACATAAGGAATTGTCATGTCTTTGATAGGTTCAATTTTTTGTTAATGTTAATTAAACGTCAGTTTCGATTTGACGTTGTACTTGACAGGAGTTAAATGTCAAGTTCGATTTAAAACGTTACTATGACTTTACTCAACATGATATTTACAGAATTCCATAAGCGAATGTTATTTTCGTAATGTAAATCTTGAAAATGAGGAATGGAGATACAGTGTTGTAGCTTACACGGTTGAAATTCGACAACAGTTTCCCGATTTTGTGTTGTTGGAAGCTTACTTTTTCAATGTCATCTGGAATTATGTGCGATTGTTCAGAGACACAAAAAGTGTAGCACATAAGAGCGGTGATGATAGGCCTACAGTCCGTACAGAAAAAAAACTATTGAAAATGTTCGAGAAATCATGAACGCTGCACCAACGTCTTTGCGAAGAGTCACACACCAAGTTTCTGTATCACACACATGCAGAACAATTGTAGGATATATCAATTCACAAACCATCAGAAAGTGGAGTGCTGCAATCTATCGCTTATTTACGACAATTGGTGCATTTGAAAGGATGAAAAGGCGTGGAAATTTGTGCTTGCATAAAAATGGTGGACATTATCAACATCTTATGTAATGAATTGAAAATATCACTATCTATTTGACAGCCTGATTACCTTATATAACCAATAGGTACTGTTGGGAATGGGACGATAATGTAATTTGAACACCTCAGTACCTATATCATTCAACTGCTTACGGTTAATTAATGACACAGAATTCCACAGCAACCTTTCATCTAATAATTTCGCTCATATGATAGTCGTATCAAATATTTCTGCACTTGCAAACTTTACTTTCTTATCGAATTACGTTGTGGCTATGTAGCAAAATTATTAAACATGTGAAGTAAAGCTAAGTAACTAATGTATTGGGAATAATAAATTAGTACACTCAGCGAAATTTCTATAGTTCCATAGCATTTTATAGTTTCCCTATAAATATTAGCAACTGTAATAGTTCGGCATTACCTAGAATTTTATTTTTGAACATAATGAAACGGCAGAAATACTATTTGGTAAATATCACACTTCTTAGATAAGTAGGAAAATTACCTGTGATATGAACGTATAAGTACGAACAAAATTTGTATAGTTCCACAGTGCTAGACAAACATTGTATGAAGTTAGGAATTGCCTGCAACTGCAAAAACGCTTCTGAACACTTTAAAAAGTTTATTCATTACTAACAATATATAATATTGAAGTATAGATATTAGTTAATAACAATGCCGAGAGGTAAACTGCTAACCGAGGATGAAAAAACAAAAATAAATTGTTATAAAGAGCTGGGGTGTTCAAACCGAGGAATAGGCAAGAAATTGGGGTGATCTCATTATCTCATCAATATAAGTGTAGGTAATTCCTACGGCAAATACCTATTATCCTAGAGCAACTAATCAAAAACTTACGCGAAGACAGCACTCATCGATATTTTGGTTAGCCTCTTCTGGTAATGATACCGCACACCAAATCAAATGTGATTTAAATTTGCCAGTAACTAAGAGAGGTGTACAGCAAATTTTATCCAGTAGTAAACGCTTTAGATGGCAGAAAAAAGTCTCAAACCCACCTTTAAAGAAGACTCACAAACAAAGAAGGGTGACATTTGCACCAAATCATACGAGCTGGGATAATGAATGGACGTCATATTTTCCGACAAAAAGAAATTTAATTTAGGCGAACCTGATGGCTTTAAATACTATTGGCACGATTTGCTTAAGAACACTGAAATTGGCATGGGAAGAAATTTTGATGGCGGTAGTGTACTGGTTTGGGCGGCTTTTACCCATAAAAATAAAACTCCTATATGTTTTATTTCGACACGAATGAGTTCTGAGTCTTATATAGAACTTCTAGAAACGTTCTAATAGATTTTGGTGAATAAATGCTGTTGCAAGACTGGATATTTCAGCAAGACAATGCAGCTGTCCATTCTTTCAGACGATCCAAGGAATGGTTGCAACAAAAAGAAATCAAATTAATGAAATGGCCTGCTCGCTCACCCGACTTAAACTGAAATGAAAATCTTTGAGGAATATTGGCTAGGGAGGTATATGCCAATACGAAAACATTAAAGAACTGAAATCTGCGATAACGAGATGTTGGAATGAGATTGCTGCTTCAACATTGAGGAAGTTAATAGACAGTATGAAGAACAGGATTTTTTGAAATTGTTTTGAATAAAGAATATAACACTCATTACTAAGTTTATCAAAAATTCAAGAATTATAATGTTTTTATTTTGTTTAACTATTTTTCTGTAAGTGGACCTATAGAAATTTCACTGTTGTAACTTATTATTATTATAAATACTTTCTGTAAAGACTGTAATATATTTTTTCATTGTTATTTTCACTTATGTTAACCTTTCTTTGCAATGAAGCTTTACCTTTAATACACAGTTTGCCGGATATTTTAAGAAAAAAATATATTCTGTTCAATAGTTCATATGGAACTATCGAAATTTCGCTGAGTGTAACATATTCTTCAAATTATTATTTAATGAACTCATCAAAGAACAGTATATCTCATATCAGTATACCAGCCGTATTAAATATCAGGAGGAACTTCAAAGTATTCGTATACCCTTGCGGGTTGTAGTCTATTTGCAGAAGCAACAATATTCGATAATTTCAATAGCAATCTCTCTAAATTTAGTAGCAATACTTCATTAAAGTTTGACTTTGAACAGTGAATTTTCATGTCTACTAGTAAGTATTTGCTATTACAACCAATTCATTGGATATTATTAATTGTTATACATACTACAGTGTTACCATATGCACATTGTAATTACTAATATACCTAACAATTCTTATTAAACTTAAAATCAAAAGTTAAAGAAGTAGGCTTTAAATATCCGGTATTATTGATAACCTAAAAATTAGGAAGCTCCTAAGATTACAGAAATATGAGTCATTGCTTCAATACCAAAAATATTTATTTAATCTACGCATTTAGACTAGATGGTAATATTACTATTACTGATATTTATTATGAAAGTATTATTTTAGGCAAATGTCTATTTCTGTATATGTATGTATATGCATGTATAACCATGTATAACATAATTAATAATAGCAAAGTTCAAGAAATCTGTCAAATATTATAGTCATAACTATACGCACTATAACAGTATTTTCATGTTTCGTTAAATGTAAGTGATCATTTACGTACAATCATACGTTTTTGTAGGAATTTTACAGAATTATGAAAATTAATAGACGAGAGATAGTGGTTTAAGATTGTAATACTCTTGACAGAAAAAAAAATCATTTTTAAAACGATTACAATATACACATTGAGCATACTTTGTCTAGTTCTACTTGTAGTTTTCGCGTTAAAAAAATTCCTATCGAGAATAGTCTTATCAACATTTTGTGTACTTCAAGAATATACAGTGTCGGACATAAGTTAAGCAACTGCATGGTTGTGTAACAGTTAAAGATAATTGCCGCAATATTAAAGAAGTGATAAATTTATTTAATAACATTGAAACTACAAATATAATACACATATAGTTAAAAATAATATTTCGTAAATCAACTTTATTCTTTGAAAATCAATGAATAATTGAATTTTACTAAATTTCAGCGCGACAAAAGTTAAGCAACTTTTACTATGCAACCCCAAGAAAGTCTCTAGTTCTGTGATTTTCACAAATGTGATCGTAGTTGGGTTTAATCTTATTACAGAAGTTAGTTTTATATTGGCTTTTGTGCTGTACGGTGAAGTCACAACGCATTTGTTCAATATGTCACAACAAGTGTATCGCAACGATTTAAAATCACAAATTGTGAAAATGCATCAAAAAGGAGAAGCTCGAAGCATTATTACTAAGCTGTTTGACATCAGAAAATCAGTTGTATCACTTATCATCAAACGATATACCGAAAGAGGTACAACAGTAAGTTAGACCAGTACGTTCAAGACGCCCACAAAGCACTACCAGAAGAGAAGATATTTTAATTACACGACAATGCCAAAGCAATGCATTTCTGTCAGCGACTAAAATAAAAGCTGAACTGGGGTTGCATATTCGTTCCCGAACAATTCAGCGTCGTTTAGTAGCAAAAGGTCTATACAGTAGACTCTCAGCTAAAAAGTTTTTATTAACTAAAAAGCAACAAATAAACCGACATAATTTTGCAAGAGAGCATTTGAACTAGACTGTTCAAAAATGGAATACGGTGTTATTTAGTGACGAATCTAAATGTAATCTGGTAGATATTGATGGTATGCGCCTCATAACGCCCTTTTAACACAAGACTTGATCTCAAATATTATAACACAAGTGTAAAACATTGGGGTGGAAGTGTGATGGTGTGGTGATGTTTTTCCGGCAATTATGTAGGACCGTTACATAAAATAGATGGAATAATGGATCGGTTTGTATATGGAGACATATTGCAAAACGTCATGTATCCATTCGCTGATGAAGAGACGCCTATAAGATGGTTACATCAGCATGATTACCACCCAAAGCATATGGCAAAAGTGGTCAAATCGTGGTTGCAAGAACATAGCGTTTCAGTTATCAATTTGCCTTGACAGTCACCGGACTTGAACCCAATTGAGAACCTTTGCAAATTCCTTTATCGACAAATTAGAAACAACAACAAATATTCAAATAAAACGAATTACTTTTATTCCTTGTGCAAGGATGGACAGAAATTCGTCAAGGTACAATACAGAGCCTTATAGAATCAATGCCACCACGGTGTGCCGCAGTAATAAAAAAACCACGGTTATGCTACTAAATATTAATTCTTGTATGATTGCTTAACTTTTGTCGCGCTATTATTAACGAACAAACCGTTATTTATTATTGATATGCCCAATATCCCTATATAAATAAATTTTGAGTTGTTTTTATACATTTTGATATCTTCATTTGCAAATTCCTACATTAAATCATCTACTGTTTCTAACAGTCTTTGATAATTATGAATAAGTTCTATACAAAGATGCAGTTGCTTAACTTATGTGCGACACTGTACATATGTACATACAATATATGCACTGTATGTGTTTATCTATTCGGTTACGGAAGTCCCAACTTCAACATCAATGGTCTCGCACCGGTACCGCATAATTTATCACTTATCACTATAAACGAAGTTATCTAAAATATAATAACCCTTTAAAGGAAACCAAAACGGTCAGAATCACGATCCTTTGCTCGATCTCACAGGTGTCTGTAATATGTAAACAACAGATGTAGTCAATAAGCTGACTAACGCTAACATCCTATCCACTTAACTGTGTAAACGCAACAATTCGACAAACAGTCAATAAAATTACTGGAGGAAACGAAAGTTCCCAGAAAACAATGTGTTTCACTGTAAGCTAAGTGCCAATTTACTGACAAGAAATAACCCGACGAAGTTATCAAACATGTTATGACGTAACCTATTAACGAAAGGATACCTATAGCAATTGGTCAGAAAAATTTTCATCAAGTGTTGTCAACAGAAAAGAACGCAAATCAGTAAAAAAAAATTTTCAAATATAAACATACAAACTATTCTGCAGTATTCTATCTATTCCTTTCACGAAACTCAGACATTTAAAACTTACGTATTAGATGGAAATTTTAGAAACAAAAAAACGTTTATTATGACCTTGAAGAAATCACGTAAGTTGTATCTACACCGTTTGCGGCACGTTATGTACCTATTTTGCACATATGTTTGCAAAGATAGAAATTATCATCATCTCTTTTTGCTGATCATACTATTAAACCAAGAGGTGAGAACACAAATAAATCAATTCATATTGCTTTCGGTAATATATAATATGTAATATAATTTACATATACATACATTGAAGATGTATCTAATTCTTTGGCCATCCTAACCAAATAAGAAAGAAAGTTTCATAAGCAAATTAATCAAGTATTTGGAACTGCGAAAAACTACCAAATGAAATTGTAACGAATGTGTTATGTAATTAGAAAAGAATTCAGATTTAATCAAGTGTTAAAATAAAACTCACAAGAGAATAATATGATTATGTACTTAATTGTTATAAATAATTTAAACCGCAACCGTAACCGCAACTCCATTAAAGTCCACTTTTATTCCTAGATCCCCAGATGTTAACCCTCATTCCCAGAATTTCATTAAATATTGTATAATATTTCCAACAAGCGCTTAAATATTTGCCGAAATTTATTATTCAATAAAAATCTTTTGAATATTAATACCATCAACTATATTAAATGGAATATTTCACATTCCATTGGATTAAAATGTGTATCTCATTTCTAACATAAATATTGTCAACAGAGATGTAGGAAAAAAGAAAACGATGTTTATGTATTTCGATTTTGATAGGCGTTATTGTATAAGTTTTACCTCCTGATAAAATTCTAAGTTTTGCTGTTAGTAATACAAGAATAGAATTCAGCAGGCTAGTGAAACAGAAGAAAGAAAATCGATGCCACCCATAAATTACAGGCGGCCTCCACGCCGGATTTTACCCTCGAATACATTTCAATTATGTACTTGTATAAATACAATGTTTATAGTATGTACTACAGACATAGGAATATGGACTGACTCCTACCCGTCAGCACTCAGCCAGCATGCAATTTGAATTTGAGACCACTGCTTTCCAGCAGCATTGCAGTAATTTATAAATAATATAAAAAATAATAAACTAATATGTTACAAATAAAACACTTTTTCTTTCATCTAATAAATTAAAGCAGGTGACAATTTCATAGCCACAGTATACACTAAATTATATTGTAATTATTTTTGGGCATGATACTGCAGAAGAAAGTGATATTAAATTTTGCTAAAGTATTACTTAGAATAGTGTGCTTAACTGTATGTCAACAAGGGTTAAAAATACTGATTTAATGTTTCTAATATTCGACATACTCATTGTTAAAATCATTCTCAATTTCCAAAGATTTCATTCATAAAAATCATGAAAATTACTAAAGACCGTCTTGACAAAACAAAAAGCTAACGAAAATCTATATTAAGAAGATATTTACAAAACAAACTTAGTCAGCACGTTACGAGAAACAATAATTTACCCAATGGTATAGTCGACGGGCCAAGACCTGGTATTCCTCGTCCCCAATGCTGAGCTCCTTGAATGATCGCCTGCACAGACATCATAGGTTTCTCTTTCTTCATCATTTTTCCGCGTTGTTGAAAGGCCACGATCACACAAAACAAAACAACTGAATGATCGATCACAAGATCTATTTAATTTTTACCGCTGATTACCGCGTTCAACGCAAAAACTTGCATACACCAAAGCGATGAATACAAGAAGTAGAGATAAATTTCCGTTTTACGGTAGACACGATAGCAATGAGGACATTTGTAGCAACTGAAATGTGCTCGCGGAGCATCTTCCCATGTCGATTTTTGCGGATAAAGCAGTTTTAAAATCACGACACTATGAGACAACGATCTTGCCACTATAATATAACTTCTTTATATTTAACAAAAAATATTACTTTATTGGTTTGGATTTAAAAAATAATCGTAATTCTTGTATAAAAGCTGTCTAATGGGAATTACGAAGCGAGATACATCGATGTTTAGTTAGAGGGATGTTATGTTGGTATATAAACACGACCCGATCCGTCCAGACTTTTAATGGTCTGCGAGCTGTCTAACCAATGCGCCTCGGTCGCGACGTTGGTTTCAGTGAGACTAATACCGAGAGTCTGATTCACCTGTCAGACTTTGCCGTCGTCTGGTGTGTTGTTCGCGGTTGCGCTTGTGCTCTACAGCTCGACTGAGTGTATCGGTTCTATTTCGTGTGTGTGTGGTATAGCGCTATGACCGTCGAAAATACAGCGGCTCTATAAAATCTTCGCTCACACAACCTTTTACACAAAAGCAATAAAAACAGTAGGTGTACTAATGTTCTTTATTTATAGCTACATTGTATACGCAAACTGTTCATTAGAGTATTTGATATATTTAAAAGGAATTTTAATCTGAAGCTCGAATTGTGGCATAATTTCTATAGTTCCATTCGAGCAAAGCAACTCTGTTACTTATGCCAACAGCATAAAAAGAGAGTAATAGTGTTTCGTTCAATTGTTACCACTGCTACTAAAACAATAGTTAAAAAAACGCTCGAACAAGTGAAAGTGCATTTGGCATCTTCGTTATTGGTTCTATGTTTTATTTACAAAAGTAAGTGGTCATAAAAAACATCAATAATTGTTTTGATGCAATGCAAGAATTGTTTTAAAGAATTGTTGTATCACACAAACACAAAATGATATATCAGCAATACAAGTAACGTATAAAATTAGAACAATTACAACACCGAAGTCAAACAGCAACCTGCACATAGAAAACCAAACTTATAAGCGATGTACTCGTCCAATTGAAAATTAAAGCAACCCTAGAAATCTCCAATGAGGATATTCTGCAAGCAGTAACAGAACAAGCTATCTTCATATTTAAATTACTTACTTAATATACATATGATATTAATACATATTTACATAATATAATACATCAGCTACCGCTTTGAAGATGTGTTGAAAACTGGGGTCTATAGATTTTTTTTAATCTGTAGTTTCTAAGTTGCATTGCTTTTTCTACTATCACTGTAGTTCTTGCTGTGTATACAGTGTGTGTAAATGTGGTTTTGTAGACCTTAGAAAATTACCTCTTGCTTATTAAAACTACTACATTACATGTGAGTGTAAATGTGTTCTACCGAATTGTTACAAAATTGCCTCGCTCTAACTAATACATATTGCACTATTAATTATATCTCAACTGCAAATAGTAGCACAACCGGAATAATGATTTTGCGAGAGATTGCTGTAGTCCGGCTACAGTCAAACCTACTATCAACTTGAATTGAATAAGTTTGCCAAAATGTATCTATGTGTTAATGAAAATGTTGGTGAGCGACTTGTACAGGTATTAGATGATGGTTGGTCTTATAGACAAATTGGGGAATATTTCGATATTAGTCAAGTACTAGTTTGTATCACGGACTTTGGTTATGTCCGGTATCTAGCGGTACAGCCTGCGCTCCTGTCACTATTCCCTTTAAGATAAAACGGACATGGTGACAGGAACGCAGGCTGTACCGCTAGATACCGGACAGTCCGTGGGTGTACAATAAAGGCGACAAAAGTGCAGAACTAATGATAAAGGTATAACCAGGATAAGAAAAGCTGAAAATAAAATCAAAGGAAGAGCGCTTTCTTGTCAGTCAGAAGTATAGGCACCCTTTTTGTCTAAAAAAACAAGCATTTTAGAGCTAAATTGCGTCATTTTCTCAGATGAAAAATGTTCCAGTCACATATCATTGGACGTATTTGTGTGTCGACCGCGAAATTCCCGATATGAAACACAATGTGTTCATAGTGTCAACGTTAGTTGGCGGTTTTCTATAAATACGTAAAAGCGGTATTACTTATGACGTTGTCGCTGTATTATGGCATATATGTAGATAGTTGGCTAAACGTGAAAAAGCATATTCCAAATTCATATTTTTGGAAAATGTATCATCTGATAATATATCCAATAAAATTTACATTTTCGCAAAACAATTCACTTATCTGCACGCTCCGTGTTGTGCAACACTGCTGTACTTACTAACAAGGGCAGGGACTGGTGGAGGGCAAGATCCCATGTCAGAGAGCTGCGCCATCTTTGACTGGGCTCTCAGTTCAGTATACTGAACAACGAAATGGTTAGGAATGGGAGAACTCCCTAAAGGCAAATATCATTAAATGGTATACGGATGGTTCCCGATCTGATAAGCAAACAGGTGTAGGGGTATTCAGACTTACCACAACGTCTTCCAAGCAGAGATTAATACTATTGGAAGATGTGCTCAACTGAACCTTGACAGGAACTATCGGCAGCAAAACATTGTAATTTTTTCCGACAGTCAAGTACCCATAATGGTGCTGCGTTCTAACACAATTATATCGAAACTAGTTTTGAAATGCTTAGGGAAACTAAACAATCTAGGCATTATATTGGGTGCCAAGACTCACTGAAGTCACTGGCAACGAGAAAGCTAATTTATTAGCAAAGGAGACCGCCACAACATCGTTTGTGGTACCGGAACCGTTTTTCGAAATAGGAATTAGTACCTATTGAAGAGACACTTCCAAATATTCCTTGGAAATTTCAATGACAAGGAAAGGTTTGAAATAGAATAGCGACTGCAGATTTTGCGGGTCAGAGGACGAAAATCCAGAACACCTGATATCTAACTGCACGACTATTGCAGCAATTAATGCTAGTTATGTCGGCAAAGCTGTCATTGACGAGAGAGAAATACCCGCCTGACACCATCACAATTATTAGAGGTTATTAAAGTCCTTAGGTAACAATTTTAGCAACTTATAGCATTTTCGACGTCAAAAAATTCTGTTTTGAATCCGATCGGGCACATCTGCGGTTTATTTAAAAAAAAAAATATTCGCGACACTATCAATCGAGAAATACGGAGAATTTAATAAATATAATTCAGGAAAGATAGGAACAATATGAATGAAGATTGCCTAAACGCTTGCAGATAGGTAGTTATTGAAGTAAATGAGAGAAAGGTAAGATGGCACGATTCACAACTTAATTGTTTTTGACGTCATCTATAAAATTAGACAATTACGAGCGTTTTTTCGAATTTTCGAAAGCTATAGATATGCGAACTTGTTATACTACATTTTCCAAAATACTGAAAACGCATGGATTCACTCCTTGTAGAAACAGACCTAGTTATTAAAGTCATTACCAGGGGAGTCCGAAGAAAGATTATCTTTAGGAAGATTATCTTTAGAAAGATTATCTTTAGAGTATTGGAATATGAACTATTGTCAACACAGAACCAATGATTGTCAATACAAGACAATTTTCTTATTGTGAAATATTATATAAGGTGAGCTATGTTTTTTTTTTATTCCAGGACATCGTAAGTTACTTAGATTATGCTAATTTTAATGGTACACTTAAAGCCATGTTTGTGTAAAACCCAAAACAGTTTCAATTTCAACTACAGTTTTTATATGTAGATAACATAAATGTGTTGTTATTGTTTGTAATGTTGTTTTTGTACTAAATGTCGTTTTTCGCATTTCGATAATTGAAATCAGTAAAACATACCTATTGCTAGAGATATTTTAACGAAACCTCTAAACAGTTCACAACGAAATTACTTTCCATTTTACTTCGCTACTTTTTACATTTGTTAAAAATTACATATGAACATACGAAAAACATAATTAATAGCGAAGTAGCAGATCAATATACAGTAGGTGGCCAATGAATTAGAAACTTTAGAAAAACTTAATAATTTAATCCAAGTAAGACAGAAATGTAATTCTATTATTTTTAAGATTTTATTAAGATAATGTGCACTATTATTATGCTCCCACTTTACACTAAATTTATCAATATCTGGGGATTCCATCCTGGACTTTTAATACTTCTGGTACTATACTTAATATGGTGAAACGAACTATACATAGGCGTAGGAACAATCCACATAACCTCTAACTACATACATAGAACAAAATGAGAAACTATTACACTACTTGACAAGAAATTCAAACGCATTATGGGTAAAGGTCTAATAAGAAGATGGTTTTGATAAAATTAGAAACAAATATAGAACCAAACTTTGTTTCTTGCACTGTATACTAACCATTTTAGAACATCAAAACAAGCCATATTTATTGGTTTCAACTGCCTTAATAAATGTCACAATAAAATAAAAAAGACATATACTAAATAAATCTATTGCATTAAATAAAGTATGCATATCGTAGAAAAACTTATTACTTAGATATTAATATATTGGTCTTTAAATATAATTAGCGCATCCACAAATCCACATTATACTATGTACGCTATTAATATTTGTATTGTTAGAATACACAGACCTACGACCTTGGAAAGGGCAAAATATTGAAACGATCGCGTTATTGTACAGATTTGGGAAAGAGCCTGGTTAACGATTTTCGCGCGCAAGAGACGAAATTTCGTCTGGGAAAGTTTCCAGTCGACAAGTTACTCTCCTTGGATCTTCGCCGGTATCTACGGTGGTAATGGCTGGGGCTCGGAATGTAAGTTGTTTATTATCCAAGACAAGTATTACTAGCTTACTAAAAAAAAATTTAAGGTTTCATCTAAATACAGGGCATACATAAATAACCAACTCTTTAGACATCCTAAACGCAACAATAATTGCGGAGTACTAATGTGGTAATGCAAAAAACAGTTTGCATGAACTTGGTATCATTCTTTATCGGAAACAATTATTGTTTCACAAAATAAGTAAAGCCTATGCCTCAAGAAAAGCGTACGTATTATAATTACACTTAATGACATATTCAGGACATTCAGGACAACAAATCGCGAAAAATATACAAATAAATAAATCTATTGTGAATCATATCTGAAGAGATCAACGCACAGGGAGTGTACACAACCGTGTACATCCTGAGCGTTCACGAATAACATTACTGGAAAATGATCAACGTATAAAATTGTTAAGTAAACGCAATAGGAGATTATCCGCATATCAATTTACCGCCGATATGAATAAATATCGAGAGGGACACATTTCCGTCAGTTCTGTAAAACGACCGCTAGAGGCCACAAATTTTCATGTGCGTATGGTAGCAAAAACTAAACCATTTGCAGCATTTAAAAATCGAAAAAAATGATAGCCGATTGTGTGCTATCAGCAATTAAAGAAAAGCTTTCATATTTACCTAAGGTGGCGTTAATTGTGGTGAGACAGGAAAAATTGAAAAAGCTCTCAGAAAAGACATTTATCCATATATTGTAGTAAAATCTAGTCACATCTGGCGAACGCTTAATCAGTCACAATTTCAGGTTTATGCATGATAATCCGAAATACCCGGCAGCAATATGCAGTAACTATTTATATGTTCAACGGCCATGAAATATCCTGCAGTTAATGATATGACCGGCACAATGGATAGAATGGATAGAAGCATCCACAAAACTTATTCTACGTGTGCAACAGATCACTGGGATGGAAGCATTGTACCAATATCGCTCACAGTTTTTGAAAAACTAGTAAATCGGATGTCTAGAATTGTTCAAAGTTTCCCTCATGCGAGAGAAGAATTCCTCCACAACCAGAAAATTTAGTTATTTTCGGGTAATCTGTTTTATCTGTTGATTTGATGGTCTATAAACAGGGATGTTGCTGAAAATGACAATTTCTGGAATAAACTTGTTTTTCCAGAAATTGCCATTTCCCTGACGATATTGCAAAGCATATCCAAACTCTGGAGCTATCAGTTGCTGAGTAAGAAATAGTTTCCTACAGCTGACCTATTTCTTATTCCAGTTTTTTATATGTATGTAAGTACATAGGTGTGTGGTTCTAACTGACTTTGAACTTATCTGCAGTAAAAACAGTTTTACCTACGTCACGATTTATTAAAAACAGCCTCTTCATCGGTCGATACTATACAGGTCCTAGCCAGATATTCTGGCATGTTCAATAGCACGGGATCGGTCGCAGCATTTCTACATTTGACTTCGATGATAAAAGTGGTTGATTTATTATTCTTAGGGTCTTGTGTAATCACTCACTGACATTGTCATACATTTCACTATTTGACATGTGCCAAACGATGTAGCAGTCATGTAGCAGTTTTTAAGTTACGAAAAATGGGGAATTTATATATGAGACTTATATACATCTTTGCGTTTGGCTTGGTGCACCTTCAATTAATCTATGCCATAGAGTGTTACCAATGCAACAGCGTACATCCCGATTTTCCATGTGCCGCCGACAAAAACAATATCGTAACATGTCCATCTTCGGAGAATTTTTGCTTATACACAGTGGAAGAGCCGCAGCGATTAGTCATGCGAGCATGTTCGACAGCTACGCATTGTGAACAAGCATTGCTTAAAGGAATCACATGCGAACTTTGCACTGAAGATCTGTGCAACGGTGGAACAGTGAAACGTGTATCTAAGAGTTTGTTCGGTTATTTGCTAATATTTTATACACTATTAAAAATTCTTGAATAGTAGTAATATTTTTGAAATTATTCTCAGGTTGTATTACTTAGTAGACAATAAAAATACATATATCAAACCACAGAATTTACTTTTAAAAATATTTTTAGACAAATTAAGAAAATTATATTTGAAACAAGGTTAAACGGCAGAATGGCAAGAGCCAATACGAAAATAAAAACTATTATTATTATAAGAGAAAGAAATAGAAATGAAATGCCAGATAAAACGCATATTGAAAAAGATCTACAGTAATAACGTAAACGTGGTTAGAACTTAGGCATATGGAACGCAGCACTAACGGAAAATGGAATGAAGATGAACAAACGTAAAACAAAAATTATGGTAATACGAATATAGAAATAGAAGGGACAAAAATAAAACAGGTACAAACATTTCATTACTTGGATGTAACCATAGACACAAAAGGAACACAAGAATCAGAAATTCATAACAGAATACAGAAAATGTTAAATTTATGCCGCACAATGTATAAGAACTTTACAAATAGAACAGAAATAGCAAGAGAAACCACAATAAAAGTTTATAAAGCGACATACAGACCTATATTAACTTGTGGTTGCGAGTCGTGGGTCTTCAAGGAGAAACAGAAAAGCACCAAACGCCAAATGAGTTGGTGGGGACATGCACAACGCATGAGTGAAGAAAGACCAGCGAAGAGAGTGTAGAAGACGAAAAACCAGAAGCGCAGAAAAAGAAGTAGACCCCGAAGGACTTGGAATGGAGTGATATCGGAACTGTTTGCAAAGATGGAAACAATATGGTTGCAAGCTAAGAGGTTGTCCAGAGACAGAGATGAATGGCGAAGATATATTCAAACGTACGGATAAACGCATTAGCATTATACATATATGAAGAGCTTCCACGGCCCGAAACTCTATTGTGGCAGTTCCAGATTTTGACAAGCATTAAATGCGCCCTTAAATTGGCCTTGATGACATCAAGCAATCAAAATTGCTAAGCAAGCAGATTGTAATAATTATTCAAATTAGCAAATGCACGCATGCACTCAAATTTACAAAGACATATCTCTCACAATTTTTACTCTAAAATAAATATTAAACATTTTTTTGTATATTTTAGAAACTCAAATAGAATAAAATATGGTGCAGAATGGTCAACTAAAACTCTTCGGAAATGAATTAAACAGTAAGTCATGCCACTATCTCCTGTTCCCTTTTACTTAGACTAGAAGAGATAGACCTGTGATGTTTTCCTTCTGTATACAATATTTCCGTTTCCGCATCTTACACGCGTTTGTGCCGCTAGACAGGGCGTTCAAATTTTGTTATACTGTCACCAAGTTTATTATATTAAATAGAACACCCTGGGTTTTATGCTGTTTCCAAATTATATGAAGTTTTGATGTTTGTAAAGACCTACTGTATGCAGTACCCGAGATGATACTTAACATGTCTTTGCATTTATGAAAAATTAACGGGTAGGCCGACATGCTTGTAACAAAATGTCCAAAAATATATTTTCTTGATCTGAAAAATTTGTACAATTGTTTGGAGAGCCGTGTTTTATTTTATAAGTTTATAACAACTGTTTATTCACTGCCCTTGAAATAATTGCGAAATTATCAACAACCGTTAAATACACAATGTTTTCCAAATAACTCCACAAATGGAAATCGAGTGGCGTTCAGTCGGAAAATAGTGGTAACCACGCTACCCTACGCCCACAATCTGTCTATTTTCTTATGTAATTTTCATTAAACCATTGTCTACCTGCAGTAGCATAATCAGTTGGAGCCCTATCTCCACATATCCCGATGATAGCAAAAAAAATATTTTCTAATAAAGGTAATAGGTCGTTATTTAGTAAGTTTCAGCAGTCCTTCGCATTAAATCGATTAGGTAGTTTGAAAAGACCAATTAAAATCGTTACTTATCAAGCAGAGACGTGGCACATTAAATTTCTCGTTATTATTTCTATGAAATTCAAAAATATCAACTTTAACACTCGCGTGCAAGAAAAAGAACCATAGAATCATCCATAGAGGAAAAGTTCTACCTGAAGCTTTATAAGCATTTAAGGAACACTCTGTGTACTGGCACTGTGACAATGTGTGATCTGTATTTTCTTATTGTTTTATTATATTGTCAAGGTCATCATGGTTATGTTACTGCAGTTACTTTTCACGTAGAGGTAAGTGTAGATTTTTATTCAAGGTGGTAGTTTGCAAATCGAAACGCATCCATAAGACACCGAGACAGAAGAACTATCATACATTTTGAAAATAAATGAAAAATCGTTTGCAAAGTCTTACTTGATGTACATAATTGTTGTAACTACTGCTTTAGACTACAACTGAGACTGAGATAGATACACCTAACTACGCAGATATTTCGTGCCATTCGTTATAGTAAAATATACAATCCATAGTGGTACTACATAACGTCAGAAGTCTTTATATGTACCGAATATTTGGCTAACTAAATGTTCATATTGCTACTGAAAAACGAAACTTAAAATGAATATCTCAATAAATAACTAAAATATTAGAAATAAAAAAAATCATTTTTTTTAACCAACGATATTCTTATGTTAAATATGTTTTTTATTTTAAGATTGCATGACTTGCTTTGCCAATCACACTTGCATACCTACTCTTAGTTCACCCTACAAAAGAATTGCTACGGGGAAATCTGAGCACTCAATTCCATAATTAGAATAATACAAAAATTTGTCAATTTTGTCTCAGCTCATATTTTTCTCAAACTACGTATATGGTATAATTTCAGTTCGAAGATTTTTTTTTGAATATCAGTACAGAAGCTTGTGATAAAAATTTTACATCTTTATTTTAAACATACTGTACGCGACAAACTACTTCTCGAAGTTATTTATACTCAATACGTGGGCTGATATTAAATTACAAAATGTTGACAGCAGACACAAAATACTTTCAAAATAAGTTAATATTAGGTACTACCGTATACGCATCAGTGAATAATGGCGTGGGTTCATAATGATCAATTTTGTCACGGCAATGAACTTGTCGAATGATATTGCTCACCGACAACAAGTAACACGTTCTCGCATTTACAGTAACGTAAGAAGGTAGAGTTGATTACATACATATTGTCGATATGCCATTAAGATCAAATAACTTATTTCATTTTCTCCCGCAGCGTAGAAGATAAACTAAGATCAATGTTTTCTTCGGGGTTGTTTACAAAATTTGGAGGAATTGAAAGCTAAAAGCCGCATTACTTGTAAAAGGTATACATAAGTATACCTCTAAGAAATAATTTACATTTATTAACGCGATCTAAACCGCAGAATTTTTAACATTTGAAGTATTCTTTGAATATACATAAAAATTACAGAACTGTTCAACTCTTGCCAGCACGATGACAAAATTAATAAGCTGGGGAGAAATGGGACAACCCGATTCTTTTTCTAATAGTACAATACGTTAACATTGTAACAAAACCACGAAACACTTTACGTAAACGAAAATTACTCCAGTCAAAATTATGACAGGTTTGTAACTAATATAGCAAAAGAGGATTGGAGTGAGGTCTACCGTACAAATTCCGTGGACGACGGTTTCCAGATACGTATCAACGTTCTTTATTATTACTTTGATGTTTCCTTTCCCTTAAAACAAAGAAAGAAGGGTATTAGCGATAATACTTGGGTGACTGATGTCGTGCGTCATTCTAGTGTCAAATTAAAGAGTATGTTCCAAATAGCTAAGGAGGGTGGAAATTCTGGTGATTGGGAGTCATACAAAATATTTAAAAAGGAACACAGAACTCTTGTTAGGCAAGCAAAACTCTCGTATCATACAAACACAATATATAATGCACCGAATAAGACTAAAAGTATGTGGAATGTAATTAACAACACTGTAAAACCTTAGTCTTGAGAATTACGTTATAAATAACCCATTGGATCTGGCTAACACATTTAACAATTATTTTACAGGTATTGCTTTCCCTGACAGAGACGACATTCTGCGCGGTATGGATTTGCCACTAGAGAGTGGAAACTATCCAATTTTATTGATTACTCCAGTAACCCAGTGAAGTATATTCCACAATCCTGGAGTTAAAGTCCTCTCACTCTTCGGGCATTGATGGTATTTGTAGCAATATTTTGAAATCATGCATTGACAGTGTTGTTCAACCATTGGTGTGTTTAATAAATCGGTCACTTTCCCAAGGTATATTTCCAAACATATTTAAAACCAGTAAAGTAATTCCTCTTCATAAAAAAGGTAGTAAAGAATGCTTGGGTAATTATAGACCAATTTCAATTTTATCCAGCGTCTCTAAAATTATCGAGCGAGTTGTATTTAATAGAGTCTACGATTTTTTGTCTAGGCATGACATTTTATCACTGGAACAACATGGCTTCCGCAAGGGTCGTACTACTGATACTGCTGTGCTGCATTTCATTAATTATTTGTATGATAGCTTGGATTGTGGAAATAAAACCGTTGGCATATTTATGGACCTTAGTAAAGCCTTTGATTTATTTGATCACACTCTGTTACTCGCAAAAATGGCTTACGAGGTGTGATTCTTAATTGGTCTTCCTCCTATCTTGATAACAGACGACAAGTTGTAGAGATTGCGGGTGCACAATCATTATCAAAGTCTGTTAAATTTGGCGTACCCCAAGGTTCTGTCCTTGGCCTCTTGCTTTTCCTAATATTCATCAATGACTTGCCTAATATATGTGATGGAGGTAATTTAACAATGTTTGCGGATGACGTATCTTATTTATGTGCAGGAGAAAGCATTGAAGAAGTACTGATAACTGCAAATTCAATGTTGTCTAAGAATAAGTTTAGTAAATGGTTTGCGACGAATAGGCTGGTTCTGAATTTGCAAAAAACTAATTTTATTTATTTCACACCAAAAACAAAGTTACGCGATGTTAGATATTTATTAAAAGTTGACTCAACAACTCTATTGAACAGACAACGTCAATTAACTTTCTTGGTCTTCGGGTGGGGTGTGATGTTGGGTGGGCGGAATACATCAACGACCTATCTAAATTCTCTAGCGTCGATATGCTTTGCACTATACCGGCTATCGCACATCGTTAATAAAGACATTTTACTTACATTTTATCACTCTTGCTTGGCGGACCGGAGGTCGGAGCTGGTGTTTCGTATACAAAAGCGTGCTATGCGCAATATTGCGGGAGTACCATATCTGGCGTCTTGTCGTCCGTTATTTAAAGAATACCTATAGGATTCTACCAGTACCGTGTCTTTACATTCTATATCTATTAGTCTTAATTAGAAAAGATATCGATAAAATTAACACTAATAATTTCAATCACAATTACTCCACAAGACATGGAACAGATTTGATGACTCCTAGTCATCGATTGACATTATCTGAGAGTAACCCCATGTATGCTGGAATTGCGTTATACAATAAGTTGCCAAAAAATTTTAAAGAAAAGATGAGCATAGAGCTGTTTAAAGGGAAAGTTAAAGAATACCTCGCAGATAACTGTTTTTACACGGTTGCTGTGTACATGGAGGCACCATAATAATTTAGTTACCTAATATTGATATGATAGTGTTTTTAATTCTTACGACTTGTGATGTGTTACATTTACAACTTTAATTCGTGGTGTCCCAATGTGTAGGGATGTGTTTTTTTTAATAATTTGAGCCTTCACGTCTACTGTAAATTCTAAATTGTGAGTATTCCCCATTAGTTTTCTTTGTTTATGGTTGGTATTAGCAAGGTAATGTACTTTACAGTGTACCTCTGATGAAGTATTAAATAAATGCGAAAGCTTAGGACAATCTAAGAATTCTTTAATATTTGGCTGCCATCCCCAGAACTTCACTAGACCTCCTGCTGTTTGTCTAACGTGGTACAGCCAGTACTTCCCTTCTACTAATTGTACACTAACTTGTGTTATTTTTGTCGATTTCATTTTGCACTTTTTAATATTCTAGATTTTATTCATATTATTTTATACATACACTAATTTTATCTTTACGTTTTTATTTTCACTTTTTATAGACTTGTACTATTTTGACTTGTCTGATATCAATTGTACCTATTGATCTAAAGGAGCAAAATATATTATTATTATTATAAAAGTTGGAAACATAGTCCCCTCCAACTAATATAGTTTAGGTGGCCGCTATAACTGCACCCACAACGTAAATATTATATAAATATCGTAAAGAAAATTAAACAAGAAAAATACACAGCAAGAATGCAATAAATTATACTAGGTACATACTATAAACAACATCTACATCATTTTCCTGTAGTCATTTCGTTAACTACCATTTTAGAATAAATTGGCTTGAATAACCCTTCGCACAAAGTACCTTATCAAGATACTTTCTTAATGAAGTGCCAATTAAGTGATTGTATGTATGTGCAAGCAAAAACCGCACATCTTGTAGTAGTGATTTCTGTATCTCCTTTTTGGTTGTTCAAGCTACGGTGTGTACATGAGAAGTTTTATTGTCGAATTATAGTACTTCAAGATGAGCGGATTGCCTTGAATCATGTTTTATTTATGAATATATTATCGCGTAAAAATTCCAAGGTATAGTTCATCCACGTTAAATAACATTCACTTATTCATCTGCTGCGATATTAATTACATTTATTCTGTATACAAGTTAAATTAAATGTGTCAATTATCCATTACAAATTTATAGTTAGGTTTTTCTAAATTGGTAAAAATAGTTTATTTCTGTAAATAATAACACAGAACTACAAATTTTCATTTTTTTATTTTTCTTTATGAATTATAGACAAACTTATTTTGTTTTATATTCCTAATAATTATTATAAAAACAAATTTTCTCTATTACGTCTGGTATTATAAACAAATGAAATTCATATTGATCATACAATACTAACACTAAAGGATATGCTATTCTGGGACATATTTAGAAAGTCTTTCTTTTCACTTTTCTTTTATATTGGGATGAAGAGCATTCCGATAAAGTCCAACAGTAGTTAGCAAGTATCTCGCTATTACACTTCCCCTGTGGAAGTATCCTGATGAAATCTTTCCCTATGCTCGTCACTAACATCACCAATATTCGGGGAAAAGAAGTTCAGGTACGAATGCAAGAAATATATTATAAGACTTATATTACAGCCTAATGGATGGTAACTTCTAAGAAGTTCACTAACAATTTCCTCGTTATCTTCAGATTTTTTATGTCGAGACTTGGTACTGGCAAAGCTTCCGAATGAGGAACTGGACGAGTGGGAGAAGGTAAATTAGGATAGGTAATTTTATCCTTACTTTTACTAGAAAACCCGAAGGTCTTTGTACAGCAAAAGTAGCAGTGTGTTGAATGATCCTTTTGTTCTCGCCAAATGATAGGCCTACCAAATGGCATAGCTATGCTCTTACCTTTCACCCAGCTCCTCCAAGTAACAGCACATCGTGCACAGACATTGTGAGGGGTCCACAACTTCTCTTGATTTCTATTTTTTAATTTCAAATAAAGGTTATACGATTTTTCTATTAAAGGTGTAATATTTCGTCTATGGTGTTGAACCGTGAATTCTCCGCATAGATAGCAAAAACTGTTAGGATTCTTTACACACATACGGGACATTGCGAATTGAAAAAACGTTTAACTAATGTTACTACCATACATTGAGTCAATTTGAGTCAAATAACGTGTCTGTAAGGGTCTTCTATAAACTCATACATGCACAGATCTATTACGTAATTCCTTGATTTGATTGGTTCTAGAGAAGAAAAGGGAGTAGTTTAACGACTATGACGTACAAATGAAGCCCAAACATGTTAAATCTTGTTCAGACAAGCCCGTTAGCATGATAATAACTTGACAGTTTCTTTTAACTTACTAATAAAAAAATATCTTTAGACATATGGTACATTTAATACATATATGTATAAAAAAACATATCTCAGAAACCTGAAGTGATAGGCCATTCCTGAAAAAATATTTTCAGAATTACAATCCATAACGTACACCTATCAGACTGTAAGAAAAAAAAACCTGTTGACCAGTGTAATAGTAACTACTTCTAATAATACTAGCTCTATTCGTCCTTATCATATGTACAAGTAGGAATATTAATTGAATGAAAATTGAATTCTCATAGTTTTGAAAGAAAATTAGTCGACATAAAGATGACACTAGTTTGTTCATAGTTTGGATATTAAACGAAAAGTAATTGCATTGCCTTTTCAGACGTAGATTTAATTTTTGAATAACGGTGCATAGAATTGATGCAATTGTTGTATACTTCAAACTTGTTATAATCATGCTAAACTAATTATTATTTGCATGCGCCATATTAGACACTTTTAATCCAGTTTTCTACTTGCCAGATGTCGTATTCATAATTTTAGTTCACAATAATGAACTTAATCGAAAACTAACTACCTATCTATTTTTAAATCGTAGAACCAGAGAGGTTGATTGTGAATCAACGGAGTCTTTACAGATAACCTCAGCCAGATGATGCAATATTTCGGAAACACAATGAAAAACAAAAGTTAGAAATTGTACTAATTGTTTTTATTTACTACTGATCTCAGCTTTTCTTACCAGACAAATCAATGCTTTGTAAATCCAAGAAAACTATTACCAACATTATTCGTTTGCTCGATAAAAATTTCAAAAATCTATTTATGCAGATCTCCAAAATTTTTTATTAAGATGACGAAAATATAACACCGTGGATAATGTCGACAGAGAGAAGAACGACTTAACCATTGTTAACAAATGACCTACGAATACGACTACCTGTGAACGTATACCATGCATTATGATAAGCCACAAAATCATATGCCGGCTGATGCAATAGTAATAATTATTATCTATGAAAGAATACATTTTAACCGGAATCGTGTGGTCGTAGTGATTCTAATCTGTATATATATATGTATGTACTGGATTTAGTACCCGTTGTATTCCATAGAAATCAACTAAGAAATATCTCTATTATCGCTATCGCATTAGAACATATTTCTTTAATTCGTACAGATACTATAAGGTGCGTCCAAGTATTTGCAAATTGGTTAGTAACGCAAATTTTACGTAAATGAATCGGAATTGGACAGTAGTAATAGACAATAAATCATGAGATATTGAAGTTAAATCAAAATTAACTAAATTTTCTGTTCGTCACAGAATCCTCCTCTCGCATGAAGGACAGGTTAAACAATCATTTTGCGCATCCGATTTACTAGTTTTTCCAAGACAGTGTGAGGAATATTGGCCGCTTGTTCCAGCAAGAAATTCATTGGGGACGTTGAATAGGGTTTGCTTCTATCCAATTCTTCCCACAACAGTGCAATGAGGTTAATGTATGGACTCCGTGGCAGCAATGCCATTAACTGCAGGGTATTTTTTACTATAGCAGATTTCCTTCTCGTATCTGCATATTGCTGTCGTGTGTTTCAGATTATCATGCATAAACGCAAAATTGGGAAAATTGATTAAGCGTTCGCCCGACGTAGCTACATTTTCCTGCAAAATTTAGAGATAGATGCATTCTTGCAACATTTGGAGTTCCTTTAATTTTTCACAAATCGCCTGTATAGGCGTAACAAAAGAAACTCAAATAAGTACGGAAGCTCTTCCTTGTTTACTACTCGGAAGAACACGTCCATAGTAGATTTTTGAAATCATTATGTCCATTTGCGACGTTTCTGAGCCCATCGCAATCGCTTCTGTTTGTTATCGAAGAGCAGCAATGATTTTTTTACCGCCATACGCCCATGAAAATCGCAGCTTTTCGTGATCGTTTTGTAGCATTAACGGAAATGTGTATCTCGTGATGTGGTAACTTAAATGCGGTTGACCCCTTACGGTGTGATCTTAAAAATCTACTTAAAATGTTACACGTTTATCATCTAGGTACCAGTAATGTTATTCGTGAACGTTCAGGACGTGCGCGGTAGTGTACATTATCTATGCGTTGGTGTCTTCTTCATTCGCTGTAGATTTATTTATTTGTATCTTTTCCCCATTTTATTGTCCTGAATAATATTCTTTGTGAAGTATAATTATAATTATTAGCATATTTTTCTTAGGACATAGGCTTTCAATTCTAACTGATTCAACAAAGTTTTGCACTACTTTTTTGTTAAACAAGCATCAGTTGCTGATGTGTACAATATCTAAAAATCCTCTAGATATAAAGAGGTTGATTTCTAAATTATATTACTTATATTTGCATTATAAATTTTCTGTACGAAAAAACGTCTTTATAGACGTAATTAGGTAGAAACACTGAACTACAAACCTGACTGACTATTTTTCTAGAGAAATTCAGAAACGTTGAGCAATTTCTTGTCAACAGTTTAGAAATGAATTCCTAAATCAATGCAGTGATATCTAACATCCATGTGCGAGTATATATTTAATTCTATTTCCGCTGTCACTGTATCGCATCGCATAACCAGAACATCTTTATTTTTACGTTTAAATTAATGCTGGCACGCTGGCAGAAACTACATTAACACGTATTAGCAAAGTATAGTGACCTCAATTTTTTTATCAAATTTTGTGTGGGTTTATGTTTGCATAATAAGCACGCACATTTCATAATTAGAATTAAACTAGAAGTGTAATAAACGTTCTCATCGATGTGAGTATAATAATGCATAAATAATAATTATGTTTTTACCACCACGGTAAACAATTGCATTGTACTCGTAATAAACTCGAGCAATGAAAAGTGAGAAGTTAGTGCAAGTTTCCTAGCGAAAACGAAACAGCGGTCGGAGGAGTTGTTTGCTAGATCGATCGGATGACATGAAAGTAATCGTAGAGTATTTGGTTAGTTGCAACAAACACCATTCTTCATTTAGACGGGAACTGGATTTCGGACCGCGGCAAACAATGGTTATCCTTGAAACTTGGTCCGGCGACCGCGCCGCCTCGGAGAGGGAGACGCTGTTTCGTTCGCTGTTTACTAGATCGGCAAGCGCCCCCTACCGCCCGACATCCGTACTGTTTGACCTTCGCCGACTTCCGACAACGTAATAATTTCCAAGCGCGGGTCCCAATAGATCAACCGACAGGCTGCAGTTCTGTTTTGCAGCGGGCGAACCAGACGAGGGCATAATTAGGCATGTGCATATGTGTGCAACTCGTACGTATGCGATTCCTGTGTGTTTCGCTCAATGCCACGGCTAGCTGCAGCAGGCATAGATGTATAATATATGTGTGTTGTGTCTAATATTGAAATGCAACTACCACAAAATGCGTTGTAATAGTTGCTATTCTAAAGCCGATTTAAAGAAAATGGATACTGGCAACATACATGAAAGAATATATGTAATTCGTTGTACTGTTGTATAAAAAGAATACTAGAATCACTTCGTTCTACTTGCTGTAAGCAAAATTGTTTTATCAAAAGTACAACTAAATTGTCAGAGGGATCTTCGATTTTGCTTAGAGAAGGTAACCGCAAAATCGCAGACAAAATTGCGAATAAATCGCAAAGTACTATAAATTATGGAAAAATCGATTCTTAAACTAAGCTTTTATAACAAGGTGACCTTACACAAACCGCTTTCCCATAAATCACTTAGACAAAACCTTTTTTTATGTAACAATTGGTATCATTGAAAACTGTATTAACAGAAATTAAATTACATATTTTTATGGATAATACAACAAACTCACGTATACAATGATTTTGACACGAGTAACCAACTGATGTGCAACAAATTACAAATTAACCGGGTTCTTTTCTTACTAAAAAACGTGATTCTGTAATTATATGTTTTAAGGAGACTATTACTGAGTTTATGCTTTCCCTAAATGCGTATTGAATACGCATTACGACTATAATTCGGTTATAAGTCCTGTAGCATAAACACCTCTCGATGCGCATTATAGCACGAAATGTGAATTCACGAAATCCTGATTTCAAGGGTGGTTTAAGAATAGCGGTTTGGTTGTATAAACGTTTAATTCGAATTCAAAGTGTATTAAAGCAGGTTACCAACAGAATGTAAGCGAACGACATATCACATGTGAAAAATAGGTTGCGTTGTGTTGACATATTACATATCTGACAACATGCTGACAACTGTATGCGCACCGTGTAATATGTGTACGACATACAACAGTACAATTAAGGTTATGGTTACATCATAGAATTTGTGTTACAAACTTAAACGATTGGCAATAACCCTTGTAAACCCCGGCTAATTCGAAATATTTCGATGCGTATTATTTATATTGCGTATTATGAGAAAAGCATAAACAGATTAAGTTTTCGATCCGTACTTATTAATTCGCATTTTCTAATGCGCATCAAGAAAGTATAAACGTAGTATATAATACGATAGTCTTTATTATTTTCCAACTACATACTAAGTGGTAATTACTCCGTGAAAATACATAGCATGCTTTTAAATTGCAAATACAAGACATGCTAGAAAACTGAGGAGTATTATATTTATAGAAACGTAATCGTCAACAAGAGCGATAATAAAACTAGAATTGCTACATTCGTTAACCATCACATGCAACACCAAAATAACTCCCTGTCTTGTAATAATACGTTCCTGCAGTGGTGGAAGATTGAAATATGGAAAACAAAATAACCTGCAAATAACGTTTTCTACCGAGCAAGTTATTACTGCAGGACGAATTATGGTTTGCAATTTAATGAATCTGAAACAAGTCATTTTAATAGGAGATCCGGAGTTTGAAGAGCATCAGAACAAAGCAATTCAATTCCGCTAGGACATTGTAAATAAACATAATAATGTGGCCAGCGGTTGCAAAATAACATGTATATATGCATATACATGTATACCATGTATATATATATTCTATCTATAAACATACATTCACCGGATTACTTGAGGAATTTAACATTGGGGAAGGTCAAGTATATTAAAATTTATTTTCAAATGCACATAACTTAAAAGAGGAATACACATCAGATTCAAGCCAACGTTCATACATGATGTAGCTGTCTAAATTAAGAAAATGTTCCATTAACACACTGGCAAAAAATACCAGACCTTTCAAACCGGTGTGATGCTCAAATGTATTCTGCTTTCAAAACATAGTGACACAAGTTCTGTAAATAACATTAATTAATACTAAGTCAAATTCTACTATTCGATTTGCTTCTTTATTTTTTACAATTATTATAAAACTCTCGCTCGTTAAATGATTCGTTGTCGAAGGCGAAAATCATCGAAAATATAATTGAAATAGGATATAAACCGACCAAAAAAATCGACCCGCACACTAATTGCCTAATTCTAAGGAATTCAAAAGATACGGCCGGAGTATGGCATGCTTAGCATCCACTAAAAGATGCTTGAAATATTTTAAAACGAACCCTAAAAAATTCTTCCGAAAAAAATGCCGAAAATAATTTATTACTTCAGACCGTAAACAATTGGTAAAGAATTATAGAAAAAATATCTAAGTTTATGGACATGGTTATGGATTAGCCTGTCGAACAAAAAAAAATGCATATCATACAAAGAAGTGACACACTCGCAATAAAGAAAGCTCAAAACTGACTCAAAAGGAAGGAAAACTGGTTTTATAAATAAAGTTCTTTCTAATCTATTTCTAATTACAAATCTTAATTACATCACATACTGGAAATCGTATGCGTCTGTATGTATGTAAGTACACCTAGCGTCTACACCGATATATTCTCTCTAAAAAAAATAGCCGAGTAAAAGAAAGCAACACTATTTTTTGCCAAAAACCGTATAGAGATACATGTCATAATTTGTGGATCAATCAATATTTACTCTACATCCAGATTTTTCATGTGTCACTCTCGGTTATTACACTTTCAAGAAACAGTTTTCCAAAAGGATATGTCTGGCTTACGGATAAAGTCATACCTGATCATGTGTGCTAGGATATCTCATGAAACAGCTTGCATAATTGTTTGGTTTATCTTTCTTTGAATTTTTTTCCGTTTAAGTATTACAACATTTGCAGCCTGTTGGAGACAGTTTGGCGGGTAAGAGCATAATTTCAACGCTGGTGTTCGTGCTACTGGCAGATATATAGGTTGTGATTCGTTGTTGTGGCTCCATGGGTTTTATAGTAGCAAAATTAGTTTTAGTACTTCGAATAACTTTTATGTATCATATACATCTCAGTTGTACGTTGGAAGATTTATTGAAGAGCAATCATCCACTGCCCTCCTCCCACTTTGCCCCAAAGAAATATTTGCAAAACGCAACAAAATGCCAAAAAGCATTCAAGATAACTACCCCTATAGCCAGATTTGTATCACAGACAACAGTGTGTTAAAATACAAGGTCTAAACATACAATCAAATATCTAAAAGAAGGTAGTGGGGCTCAAACTTAAACTTAACTTTTAAGTGGCAAATTTCTTCTTGCAAAAAATGTTTTTGTGGCATTTTGAGATTCGTTTCATTTAGCATTTAGTAAAACAGAAAATAAAAACTAGATCATTAAGTTTTGGATTTAGTTAGCTTTCTACATGTCAGAGTGTGAGTGGTGCAGTGCTTTCATTTAATACCAAACCCACGTGGCCTCTTTTAGATATGCAACCCATTTGACAGTACGG
>SMLS01068938.1:0-63701 GCA_004785975.1 Popillia japonica
CTACTAGTTCTGTTTAAGAGCTTCATACGGGTTTAGTTCAGCGTTAAATTTGTACTTGTATATATATATACATACATACCAATCTTCAATTTGTATTTATATGCCTAAATAAAAATAAGTTGGAGAAAGTGGATAGCAGAGGTTTAGAGCACATTAGTTAAATAAATAAAACTGGATAAATACGTAAGACGATGAGTGCACACGGTACCTAATTAAGGTAGTGTATGAGTTGATTAAAAACAGTATGCGCACATATGTATGTGTGTGAGAATTAACATAAAACAGATTTGAATTAAACTGACGGTATAAACCTATTTCCAACTTTATTCGAAAAACATATATTTAATTACGTACGGAAATATTTCAGTTATAATTCACAACAAACTACATACATTTAAATTAGTTTCGGAAATACACAAAAAATAGGAAATCTCGGCTTGTATGTATTATATGTTTAACTATTTTAGGTGTTATTAAGTTATTAATCATATGCATTTATTAGCAAATACACTCCTGTACTGCAAAATATCAAATTCAGAGTCGTAGTATATGAATGCCTTATCTAAGTCTTAAAGTTACAAGATAAAGCGTAAACGACTTCTATATCTTAGACTTAATGACTATCTTGATCATATACTGAAATTTTGTGCTCTGATCTGTAAAGAAATTGGAAGTTCTAGAGTAGCCCAGCAAGCGATCCAGCTTAGAAGCCACTGCAGTTCCACTCACTAGAAACAAAAAAAAAATCGAAACTCTTAAGTTAAATGCAGTACAAACATAATTTAATAAATATGAAATGATCTTTTCTATTTGAATTATTATATAGTAGCTAAACTGATATAGCTTCACATAGAAACAAGGACTGCAGAACATACTACGAGATAATGTTTTCCGAAATTGGTTGTAGTCCCCAGAGCGTTGTCTCTGGCGATCCATCATATTTAATATCTGCGAACAATTCTCCGAAGACCGTTCAACCACTATTAAATATAAAGGTTGGAAAGGATCTCGGCCAAAAAAAAGAGTGAGCGGTAGAAGTGCGTAGTTGAGCAAATTTCTTCCAAATGTCCTCGCGAAATTCAATAAATCTTTCGTGATTTGAATTTAAGTGGACAGTAAGTTTTCTTCCGAAGGAAATATGTCTGGTAAATTTTGTTATTTGCAGCTTGCGAATGAAAGATATGGAATTATTTCCCTTTTTTATATACCTATATAAAATATATAGGTGTACTACTCGTGCGTTCTGTTAAACTAACGTCAGAAGATTGTGATTATTATTTAATTACTTATATGTACATAGTTTGTAGAGAAGAGCAGAATAGGAGAACTGTAATTACTCACAATACTCATTAGTATTATCCTTTTATGTTATGTTTCGAATACTTATTCAAATGTTTGATATTTTATAATGTGCATCGTGTTACGTTGACAATTGCCGCTCTTAACTCCATAGATAAAAAGTTACATCTTTTTAACAGTTATTTTTTTTGTGTAAACTGTTTAAATTATTGTGTTTTAATATCGAGGAAGTTGTATATCGTATAGTAAAGTTTGTAGTCAAAATGCAAAAGTGTGTTACAATGAAGTACTATGAATATTGTAATTTTTTAAAATTATTTACATAATTGCACAATATGATTTGTAAAACACGCTTAATTAATGAATTAATTAAATTATGTACATAGTTTTCCAAATAATAACGTACAATCTGGCAAATTTGAACTGAAACAGTGAGTCATCACGGCGCACGAAGGCGGAATGAACTCGATGACCTCGTTATACTAGCCAAAAGTACAGTGGCAGTATTTTATTTATATGTAGTACCTTGGTTGGCGCGGTTGACACGATGTTCAAGACATTTTGCCCGGCACTATTACTATACGTGTGTATGGGGCTCGTGTCACTATACCAGTAATTCGCCACGCCCATACACATATAAAAATTTTAGGGAGTTAAATTAACAGGTGTTGTAGCTTTTCTGAAAAGAGTTAAATTCTCACTAACAGTTTGTTAAATTAACATTTAAAGGAAATATTACAACACTTTTCACTTTTTTTAATATCCTTCGACGGTGTTACTCGTTGTTTAACATCAGGCACGGATAATATCAACACCAAACGGAAAAGAATATGCTAACGTTCGGTGTTGATAAATAGTTTAGCAACAGAAGGGATTTAATGCAACACCATAATGTGAAACGTAACTCCTTGAAGTTGTTAAAAGTAATGTTTCAGTGAGGTCGGGTGGAATTGCTGCTAGCGCCAGCGCGGTGTATTTACCTGCAGCAATCAGTATGGAAGTTATATACATGGGTGATGTACTAGATAATGAAAAATACATTATTTGTGAGAGTGAAATACCAAAATTTGAAAAAGTGGACAAAGATAACAGTCGAAAACCTAGACATTAATACTATTAAGAAAACAGGTAAGTGTTCTCTAACTGTTATGGTATAAGGAAATTTGCTGCATATACGTATGCCTTTGTAATTTATAACGGCCATATTTCGTTCGCTTAGTTCACCAAACTAGATCGAGTAATGTTGAACAATCACTGCCAGAGGACGAGATGGTATTGAGAGAACTTCTATAGACGAGGACATAAAAATTAATAATTTTTTATCATGTAAGTTTCCACCGCCATAAATATGTTTTATTCTTTCAACCAGGTATTTATTGCAGATAAGTTTTCCATTAGAAGATGGCGTAGAGAATAAAAAAACCAACCAACGATTGCTCTTATCGGTGGGTTCCTCAAAAATCGTTATTATCGTTTTAGATATTATTTTGTTACCTACTGATGCGAATAATGGCTTAGACTTTAGACTCTTTTAACGTCCTATTTAAAATTCCCTTTGTTTTAGAACAAAGCTCGAAGACAGTTTGAAATCATACACATACAAATTCAAATATACGGACTTGTAACCACCGAACTTTCAACATTAACACCGAGGGATTGAGAAATTAGTATCAAGATGTGAAGAACTTACAAATACTTAATAATTATAAATTGTGTTGTGACGTTGATAGCCATTAAACCCATTATAAAATATTTCTTAATCTTTCTCTAAACCTAAATTTAGTTTTAGAGTATGTGTACATTATTTATTAAAAATAAAAAGTATGAACTGGTTTAAATTTGTATTGCATTTTAAGTACATATTGAAATACATGTTTATGTTTTTAGTAGAAATTTTGTTTTTTATGGTCTACTTTACCTTTTCTATTTTTTGCCAGTTTATAAAATTATTTTGTTTATCAATTTTTTTAGATTACATAAATTAGTGAGCGTCACTCCATAAAACAGTAGTAGGAATTCAGTAGTGAAATTTAGCTGACACAGTAAAAGTGTTCACGCAACACCTGAAATCATTCAACTGCAACACGTAGTTCACGCTACACTTAACGGAGTGCTTGTAACTCCGGAGTCTGGCTAACACAAAATACGGGTATCTTAACTCTGCAATGGAGTAAAGGCAACTCCAAAATTAAATAACTTCAACTCCTTGGGATATGAACCAACTTCGCAAGGGAAACCTTAACTACGCAAAAGTGTAATTTAACTTCGAATCTCGGATATTAGTACTAAATTATACAACTCCGTTGCGATTAACTAATTGTGCATTTGGTCGCGAGGGAACTACCAGACGGAGAGAAATCGGTGTTAAATCCAACACCGTATTTTTATGTGTGCATCATCGAACGTGCAAATCACAGAATACTGCATGATGACGTGCTCTTCAAGACGGCATGAGTCTTACGGTGATTGCATTTCATTTCTTCGTTGCCTAATTACCCGAATTGACCCCGGCTTGACCCAACCCAATTGTGCAACTGCGCTTTCTCACTTCAACTTTCCCAGGCTGTAATATTGGCGCTACTGCTTGTGGTAAAGTCGCTATCTGCCTATACAATGTGTGTCAACTAACATTTCCAGTATAGGGATCTCACTTATTATAGGTACTAGCTACAGGTCCAGTCGAACTAGATGAATTATTCCTAAGGACTAATGAAATTATAGGTATGATCTAATTTACAAATGTCCATGTCCAACTCAGTGAAAATTTGTTCAATTTGATTTTTTGGCATCAAAATTACTACATTTAATACATACTATGATAGGAGTATCAACTTTTTATCATTGATACTTTTTTGCAATAATTTTTTTTGCATATAATTTTCTCATTATCAACAACCTCTTACTATCTACATGTGTAGCTTGCAAATTTTAAATGCCGGATCAATAAAAATTAATTGATTTTTGAGCAAAATCATTCAAATATGCAATCTTTTGCTACTTAGAAAGACTTGGAGCAATCTTAACGATTGGAATTCCGACGGTACAACATCGAGCGAGTATGGTGACAGTACTTCCCGCGGACAAACACCTGCTCTGCTTGCTTTCCCAATCCGCTGTAAATATTCTTGGATGGTCGACCATGGCTTGTTAAGACTGTTTGACAATTCTTCTCTGGATGTCTGAATGTCTTTGCCACGACTTTGATGTACACCATGAGCTAACATACGACAATAAAATAGTGACATGCACACTACTTTTCGATCCCCCTAATATTATAACAACTCGAGGGTCGCAGTAATAAGAACAATTGCTCATATTATCCAGAGCAGTACGCACAGCCCGTAGTGTTGATTTTCGCGGGGTCTTTCTAAATTCGTTGTCCGGTTTAGCTATCGTTTGCTGTTTTCTTTTCATGCTTTTGGATACTTTAGTCGCATTTCTAATAATATTTATGTAACATAACTCCGCTATAGTGTTTGAAATAAAAGTAAAAAAATATAAAAAAAATTGTGAGGTACAGTTAGTAGAATATAAATCAAAAAAATTGTAGTTCAATATTACAACGTGAATGCAAAATTAACAATTAACCTGCAACATGCTTTCCTTAAAACACAGTGGTGCGACAAATATCTTTGTCATTTTTTTCTTGTGTCTAGGAGAAAATTTGCGAAAAATATTTTGGATTTAAGTTTAATAAAATAATATCTTTTCATTTTTCATATGTTTTACTTTTATTTCAAAGACACGCTGTATAGTGATAATAGTATGCATATACACGACCCAGAAACGGTTATTAAATAGGCTTATAGTAGAAGAAGACTATCTGTCAGGGTCCCCACTGACGTATTATAAAAATAACTAAATTTTTGAGAACTTTCAGGATTTCTAGATTTTTTTAGTAGGGTATTTTTAACTTCTATTCCAGCTTACCCAGCCGTCTGTATCATTCAGCACCATTCAGCTTTTCAAGACAATAATAATACAAGTACTTGATATCATTTTACCGGTCTTTTCCTTTACACATTTTATTTATCAGATTACGGTCAAGATATAACATACAAATTAGTTTATTTTATATTTTAATTATTTCTGTGTTATGTATTAATGATTTTACAACATTTTTGCCATCTCCAAAAATTATGTAATAAATATATATTAGTGTTACCATATACAGGGTGCCACAGAAAACATCCCAAGCTCTGTCACTTACATTAAAATTTCACAGTTCTTGCTTGAATTTGTTACCGGCAGAAATATGTATATAATACTGATATTTTCATTTAACAATGCGGTGACCTTTAATGCCAAATCATTAAGTATTTCTGAAATGTTAAAATCTGTTTAGGAAAGCGAAGTCATGGTGCCCATAACTTCTGGTGTGAGTTGTACATGCGCAATGCGTTATCTATTTTGGCATAGTACCTACAGTACAACACAAACGACTTTATAAGAATGTTCAGAAAGTGTTTCCATTATTTTTTTCTCTTCTAGATTTGCAACAAAAATGGTTGTTATACCTTACAATTAGATAGATAGATTTAGAAAATATTCACTATTAAATGAGGAAAAACGATCAATTTGAAAAACGAAAGTTGACAAACGGTAGAAATTGAAGGTGGCCTTGAAAGAAAAGTAAATGTAGACTCAAACGGTATTCGCCAAACTATTTCGTCGCAATGTACATAACAGAGCTAAGCTTGGTAAACCTGGTATATATATTTTCGCTATAATTTCTGTAGAACCACTTTCTTTCTTTTATAGTTGTAATATACCTGCACAAAAATAATTGAAATGTAAAATAAATTTATTTATTTATGTTATTTGAATAGCATTCTCCAAGAAAAGAGATATATGTATGTATGTACATACACATACATACATATATAAATATGTTGAACCCGTCTACTTTTACCAATGAAAAGTCGCTAGTTACAAGTCTTATAAAATGGCACGATTTATAGTGTTGTAGTTATTATCATATTTATTAAGTAACATGTATACAAAAACGAAAGGCAGACATTGTTCATCGCAGATGTTACATGATTTTAGGATTACCTACACTGGTGTGAAAAGAGAAGCCAAAGATAGCAACCAATTTCTCCGAAGATACCTGAGCGTATGCACATACGTAGGCATAGATATTTTCGGAGGTAGCCAGATATATTATATAAATACCAAAAAATTTAAATACATACAATCAAGATAACCGTTTAAATGTGTAATAAAATAACGATTAGTAGGATAGGCTATACGTTTGAACTATTAAAATCTTCAGTCACTCAGTGGAAATTAAATAAATCTAGCACTGTGTAATATGTCTACAATATTTGTGTATATTGTAATTGGAAAAGAAATATTTTTTAACATTTATCTGAAAATGTCTAAATTGGTCTTCTAGGTAATGTTCTGCTGGGACCTTTTGCTAGTCGTCCATATCTGTAGGAAACACGCGTCTACTATTGTGCAATATACGTTTGAAATTTCTATGTGATAGATTGAAAGGAACTATTGGGTTTATTTAATTTTTCGAATCGTACCTCTTGTAAGTCGGCCATATTTGCAAGAAATACGTGTCTAGAACTGTAGGACATACATATGTATGTGTAAAATTTCTATGTGATAGATGGAAAAAAGACGGGGTTTTAATTTCCAGGAGAAATTCTGATTCTACTAGGTGACTGAAAATTATAAGTACTTCAAAGCTATAACTTATCTTTCTAATTGCGACTTCATTAAACATTTAAACTGCAAAGTTATATAACTTTAGGCCCCAAAAATTTTAGTAGATAATAATAATATTTTATTAGACGATTTAATTTGTAATGTAGAGTATATTATTCAAAATTCACACACACAAAACAACTTGCGGAACAAGTTAGTAAATATAATATCCAATTATAAAAATAGATATAGTAGTAAAAGCAAAAATAAATTATAATTATTTGACACGAATTAAACGTCAATTTCTTCAACTGACGAAGTTGTAACGAATACCTAGTAAATTATAAAGGTTCTGGAATAAATGATCTTTAATCGAATTAATAGTCTTTGAATTGACCTAAAAGTATGTGAATGTTTAGAAAAATACATTTATTATACCTATGTTTTCATAAATTAAAACTAACTTCATTATTTTGTGATATTAAAAAATATAAATTTCTTTAAACTGCTACTTCATTGAAATCGTTTCTTAATAAGGCATCAGAAACAATTCGTTTTTCTATAAATAGAATCGTGTTATTATATTAAAAAGCATATTATTGAAAATTGACATGTGTAAAACATACCTACATGTTTTATTCATATATGTATAATAGAAAACAATATTTACTTTTGCCAAAGAAACAGCTTGTGTTTACGAAATCTAGTTACGAATTTTAGTCAGCATTACTTCTTAATATAAAGAGTAAATACTAGTGCTGCAGATATCGGACAAAATTAAGATCCGGATATCCGGATCCAAAACTATCCGGATATCCGAATCCTTGGATCCGGATTCGCTATCCAAAACTTCAGATCCGGATCCACTATCCGAAACCTCGGATGCGGATCCGCTATCAGAAACTTCGGATCCGGATCCGCTATCGGAAACCTCGGATCCGGATCCGCTATCCGAAACCTGGATTGAGCAGAAAGGTTCCCACTGCAAACTTTTTTTTTTGTTTGGCATTAACCGATTTGTGCCTCATAATTGTTACTTCATATTTCTTATTTATTTAGCAAAACCTTATATATGTGTTTCTCTTCAGACCAAATACCTTTTGTGCCCGATTTTTCATTTTATTTATTTATTTAACATACCAATAAAGTAGTTATTTTCTTCTTAAAACGTTGTACATAGCAATATCTATTAGCTACTTATAATATTAATTAATAATATTGATTTGTTTTATTATTTTACAAAGCAAAATGTTGGAACGTAAAACATTTTTTCTTTACTATTTTTTCAATGTTAGCGAGAACTGGTGAACAAAATAATCTGATTGATACAAATCTCATAAAGAACGCAAATGCAGATTTGATAATTTTCAATAGCAGATTCGAATGTGAGGTTTCGGATAGCAGATCCGGATCCGAGGTTTCGGATAGCAAATCCGGATCCGAGGTTTCGGATAGGGAATTCGGATAGTGGATCCGGATAGGGAATCCGGATAGTGGATCCGGATAGCACTCAGATCCGGATATCCGGATAGTAAATTATCCGGATCCGGATAGCAGCTCTAGTAAATACAACTATTGTAAATGAAATTATAATATATCGCTTTATATTTCTTGCGAATCTTTTTACGTAAAATTTACCTGCGAGGTATCCGGTTCTAATTCTATTTATAGCCGCCCAGTCCGAGTAGTCAAATGTGTCGAATACCTGCGGAAGGCCATGTCGCTTGAAGTTTGATTCATTACATTTGCCCTCGATAGTACATATGCGTACATACATATCAGCACCATTCGAGTTAGTGAGAACGATGTTTATTATACATGATGCATATGATCTTTCGCATTGATAGGAGCCATGCGCTTTTAAATAGTATTTTCCCAACGTACAACTCCTTTAATGCATGCTCGATGATAGATACTTTATTCTTTGAAGTCGCATTCCTATTAGGAATTTTAGAAAGAAATTGAATTATTTTTTTATTGTAAAATTTTAAGTTGTAATAAATATCTCACTTTCTCTTCTTTACATGCCACAATTTATAACGAAATCGCATTTTTTATTTAACACATTTGACATTTAAACATTACACTACATCTTAACACCTTATTTCTGTGATATTCCTATATTATCTACATTTCACAAATGATTTCCGCATTAGTGTATATCTAAATAAATATTTTTTGTAATTAAACTGTCATTAGTGTAAAAATATCAAATATTTTCGACTTGGACCACACCGATATGACAGCAGAAGAGAAATGATTCACTAATGTAGCGGGCGTGGAAATTTCTGGAATTTAGGGAGGTAGCTAAATGTGTACTAAGTTTAAACGATTGTACGACAATATACAGAAATAGATCAACATTATACTTCCGATAATTTTAGACTTCATTGTAAATTCATATTATGCACATACGTATGTATATTACACAAAAAGGAAATTAAACGATCCGCTATTGCTATGGACCCTTAATTTGTATATTGATAAAAAATAGAGAAAGTATTCAGTAATTAAAATTCATCATTTTGTGAAATTATATAATTATATCGACTCACGTAACTGCCACTGACTACATACATAATATGTATGTATATGTACATACATACAATGCAATATGTATATGCTGTTGATCGTGTTGAATACAGTAAATTTTAATGCAGTAGCAAAAATAATAGTTACATAGTATATGGCATTTTATCTACGACCTATAAAAAATATGTATAGTCATAAATGTTATACATAATACGTAGAATGATACATAAGTATATCAAACGATTCAATTAGAAAAAATATATTTAATTTTCCATATTTGAAGACATAATTTACGGATTATTAATTCAGATTTATCTAAGCAACATACTAAATAAATATCATAGCATAGACATAACTGTAGAAGGACTGTTGCATTACTTAAATAAACTGAAATTAAATAAAGCACCAGGGTCGGACAATATCCTTAATGAGTATTACAAAGTATTTCCACCTTCTTTACATCTGAAATACTTCCTGAGGCCGGGTGTGAAATTAATGTGCATATAATATGTATACCGGGTTCTTTTTTTATTCTTACACATACCCTCTATGTGTAACATTAAAAGAATAATTGTCAATGCATTGGCAGAATAGAAGGCAACCAGTTATACACTTGTGTGTTGACGTATGAGAACCACGCGTGTCTTAGTTTATCTTAACGGATTTACCAACTATACTGTTTTTTTGACATACATTCAATTCGTGTATTAGAAAACTATTGAATTTAAGCGCTAAAGGATATTACAATCTGATTTTAATGTTATGGTTATTTATTGTGCACTGATAACCGCTTCTTTTTCGCGCGCTACTAAACAGACATGAGGTGGGGATAACCGCTCAGTAGTCACTCATTTCGCAACCGGAACGTACGGCTACTCGCGAAAATTCGCCGCGAAAAACTAGGTTATGTTTTTAATAAAGAAACTGCAATATGTTAACAATAAACTGAAACAAAATAACAATGCACAAGATGGAATTTAAGTTCATAATAAATTTTCGAAGTGTCCTTCTTGTCTTTCAAGGCAATAATCAAGGCGAACTTAAAAGCAACGCAGGATGTTATGAATAAATTCTGGGTTTATCCCGTTACGTGCAGTACGTATACGGTCTTTCAATTCGTCCAAATTACGTATTTGAACATTGTTGTAAATTTTACTTTTCAGGCAACCCCAAAGAAAGTAATCACTAGGAGACAAATCAGCTGATCTTGGAGGTCTTGGTACAGGCCCAATTCTGGCAATCCAGCGTCTTGGGAACGTATTATTTAAAAACATTCTGATGGCGTTAGTAGAGTGTGTCGGCACCCTATCCATTTGGAACCAGGGTTCATCCACATTCAGCATCTCAATTGATGGAATGATATGGTCTCGTAATAGATTGAGAAATTTTACAGCAGTGAGGTTACCGTCAATAAAAAATGGGCCAACAAGTATATCTCTTGTTATTCCAACCCAGACATTAACTTTTTGAGGATATTGTGTTCGGGTCAGGTTTTGAGCGTTAGGATTTGTAAGGAACCAATATGTGATGGATTAATGGAAACAAAATTTAGTATTTTTTCACGGATGAATGTGAGGTACAAATCGGAAGTTTTGAGAATTGACTTCACCATTTAAAATAAATGTAGCTTCATCAGTAAATGTTATTTTATTCAAAATTTCTTCATTTTCATTTAAACTGTTGAACATTACCTCACAAAAATCAGTTCGCATTATTTTATCTTCCTCGAAAAGCTCTTGATGGTTTTGTATTTTATACGGCTTATATTTGAATTCTTTCAGGGTTTTATACACCGAACTGTATGATATTCCGAAATGCCTAGCTACATTTATGAGTGATCCTACAGGCCGTTCCTCTACATAACATAGGATATTTAGCTTCATGAGTTCTGTTAAAACATGATTGATCGTTTAAATAAATTATTATTAATTTTCAATACAATGTATTTAAAATACGTGCATAAAAATTGCGAAATTTTGACATAAAAAAATGTTTTCTTTATTCCATGGTAACGATTTAAGAATTACATCTAAAGCCTGTTTGACACGACGTTAAATTTACGCAAAAATTTACGAATAAATTTTTTAACAAATTTACGAAAGAATTTATGATTTTCTGTTTGCAACGTACACCAAATTTTTAACACAATTTTTACTTGCAGATGCGTATTAAAGAGTAGTTGCTGTTTACATATTGATGTAATCAAACTAAAATTTGCCGTATTTAGTAGACTTTGAGGATATTTCAATTTAACAGTACTACTACTATCACAATTACATTGTAATTGATTGTAATAGTAATACTTGATTCTTTGACCGCGACATTATTAGTTATTGGAGGTTATGTTTGTATCTGTTGATATCTTCATCAATGGAACAATGTGCGTACTTTTATCGCGCAGATTTACTGATACATTTAGGACAGGTTCTAAATAATTTAGGAATAAATTAAGTAGTAAATTTCTTTACATAATTTTCTGTTTGCAACGTGTCATATCATTTATTCGTAAATTTTCTAGTAAATTTTAGCGTAAATTTAACGTCGTGTGAACAGGCTTATGTATGTATTTTTGTTTTTGATGTACAACTGGTTGCCTACCATGCTGCTAATGGATTGACAATTTTCTTTTTATGATTACACATAGGGAAGGTGCATATGTGTAATAATAAAAAAAGAACCCGGAAAAAACGCAACAGAGAATATCCATTAAACTATCGTGGAATCGCTTTGACAAATACAATTTTGAAAATATTTACATTAATTTTATATAATAGACTAAATGAATTTTGCGAGCAGAATGGTGTATATCTACATACTTCCGGAAGAACAATCAGGGTTTTGCAGCAGGAGAAGATGTCTGGATAATTTTTTTAGCCGTTTTAAGTTTATTGTATATTCGTTGATTTCAAGTGCGCATTGACATGATTAATCATAGATGGCTGTGGCATAGGTCATTTGATACGGGTGCTAAACTAATAAGGATCATGAAGACACTTTTCACATATTGAACCACTTAAAAAACCACCAGCTGCATGGCATTAAAATAACGAGTAGTAGATCTTTTTTATTATTACTAATGTACTTTTATGATTTAGTATTATTTGCAAATTCACAGGTAGATGGGAATAGGAAGCTTGAGGCATTGAAGCATTATTGTGACACCAACCAGCTAATACCTAATACTGAAAAAGCAAAGTTTGTAGTTTTTCACAGGGGCAGAAGAAAGAAAGATATTGGCACGGTTTATTGTAATAAATGCCCTCTCGACAATGTCCACACTTTTACCTATGTTGGCGTACCTTTCGAAAGTGGCGGTATTTTTAATCAAGTTTGTTACTTTTTTGTACAGGAAGCTTCCATCGCATCCGCTAACTTAAGAAATATATTATAAATATAAATCTGACAGTTTTGAGACCAAGATAAAATTATTTGATAGCATGGCTTATTCAACGATTTTGTATGTTTCTGAAATATGGACCGTGCAGCATTTGGATTCCATAGAGAAACTACAAACTTCTCTAACGCCTTTGACCTTCCATAATACCCCACTGAAGTACCTACTGTGAAATTACATCTAGCACGTCAAGCTTCGCTGATGAGTCCGGGTCAAGGACGAAATCATGTGATCCAAGGCCAGCGTGTTGTTTCATTGTACTCTCGTTAGCAGGGTGATTACAACAATAGACCATGAACGCCTATTATAGGCATTTTTTGTGTTCAAAAGTTGAAGCTGCAAATATATTTCTTCATTTACCAATTGCGAGAGTATTAATTAAATATTATTACACCTACGCGGTAATTTCCATACATATATTGAATTCTTCTTCACTTTTTGCAATGGACCTTCAATCTTTCAAACATCTAGGATTAATGAACTTCTTGAAGATTCGCCAGGCAATAGACATCTAAATTTATATAGCCTTGATCACTCCGGAAATAATAAAACAACATTTAGAAACTGAGATTAAATTATGACTGTAAATTTAATGGGACATATATTTCAGATTTTTTCTTCATTGTTTATTTCATGTTATTTAATCTTTACAAATGGGACGAAAAGTGACAGTTACTTGCATATAGCTTGAGCGAATTCTTACATGTATGAAGAATGTAGTCTGTTAGTTTTACTAACTATAACACTATATATTAGTATTCTTCTGTGAAAAATTGATGTGCAAGAAAACGTTTGTGCATGCCGACTGCAAAGTATACTGCTTGGATTGACATTATTTAATGTTAATCGCCCGGCGCCGGCGGCGGTTCGACTAAACATTAGATCATATAGTTTCTGAACTACATCATTTTTTAGACAGTGGTTCCCCTCATCTAACGGTATAAAAGGACTGTGACCTAAGAAAGATTATTGTCAGTAGGCGCTTAGGGTTGTGTGTAAGAGAGTCGATTAAGTAAGATGTAGAAGTCATCTTCAACCAGTGGTCTAAGTGTAACTTCGATAGTATACATAAGTTGGGAAGCACATATATAGTACGGGTCCTGCATGGTGTATTGAAAGGGTTAATCCAGAAAAAATGGTAACCCCAACAAAAAGCAGTGAATTTGAAATCGATCGTCACAAGCGGCGAAAATCGACCACGAAAACAGAGCACCGAATCGACGGAACGCTAAATTCAAGGTATCGGGTATGAATTTATTGCAATAGTTACCAATCATTGAGTAAACTTAGCTATAGCATTTAATTTAAATCTAAGTATTCAAACCTGTATAGTTTTAGCACAAGTATTGAGTCAGTATCGTTACCATAACTTAACAAGAAACCTAAATTGTCATCTTTATTTGCAATATTTGTACAACTGTGTAACTGTTTGTTTAAATCTAAGTCACTAATTCAATCTAAGGAAACTTTTATATAAAGAGTGTCCATTTAAGACTCCGGTCTTTGATTGTAGCTATATCGTTAAATCAATAGAAATTTTGATTGACAGTATGTTAATAAGGATAAAAGGAGCACATTTTAAAATTAATTTGACTTATACAGGCTGACCCAAAAAAAACGTACCACACAATTATCACTTTTTTTAAATTGAATTACCTACTTATTTCTGTTGAACTGAGTGTACTTTCAGATGCTTCGTTCACACCTAAAATAATTTTGTTTTAAAATGTGACGTTGCTACGTTATTGACTTTTTTAGTCGAAATCACTAGGTACTTTAGTGAAACTTTAATTCCCGCATCATTTTTCATTTATTTTTAATGACATTTTGCAAAAAGTTTAAACTGGCATCATTTTATCTTATAAGCGTGGAATGTTGTGTATTTATTATACAAGGTGTCCAAAAATATTATTTGAATATCAATATCTTCAATTCTATTTTATGGCTCAGTTCAATAGAAATAAGTAGGTCATCCAATTTAAAAAAAAAGTAATAATTATGTGGTATGCTTTTTTGGGGCATTTGTATAAGTCAAATTAATTTTAAAATGTGCTTCTTTTATCCTCATTAACATACCGTCAATCAAAATTTCTATTGATTTAACGTTATAGCTACAATCAAAGAGCGGAATCTTAACTGGAGACCGTGTATAATGATATGTATTTTGTTCATGGTAAAAGTATTTGCGTTATTTATAATTATTGAGCATTAGGTCATCTATATTACATTCTAAGTAAATATCGCGTAATCTGTCCCTATTTTCAGATCTTTTGCATTCCTCAAGTTAGCTGAGGTCAAATTTGTAGTTTGGTCGATTGTTTTCACCCGGCATTTCTATTTCTCGATTGCCAATAAATAGGGCTGGTGAGTTGCTCATGATCGTCTTGGCGTCTTTGTTTAAACGTAATTCGTGTTATTTTAAATAAGATGATTAGATTAAATAATGCAACCAAAGTTTATTGAACTATTGAAGTAGATTGGTTTTGCCTGTTATTTCAGTACAGATAACGATAACGAACAGTACGAGCGATCCTGAACTGCCGAGTAAAGAGAAGAAGAAGGCGTGGGATAGATACTTTAAGTCGATTAGTTGAGTTAGATTAATTTTTGCTCTTTAAAATTTTTAGCGTTGATGTAATTTTTAATTAATTTTGAGTATGGTGACATTAACCTGGGATAATGTTTAAAGATAAGTATTATTTGTTTAATTTTATTTTTTTGTATTGTAAGATGTTGCTAGATATAAGTATTGTATACATATGTATTTAATTCTTACCAAGTGCACATGGTATTTTTTTTTTATATAATGCATTTAATCTTTTAAGTTTTTCGATTTTTCAATGTATTTTGTACTTTCTGATTTTGAATTTAGAATTTTGAATGTTTGCTTTAATTATATCATTGTCGGTACTTGTATGGCGGTTTTTTACCGTTACCCCGAATATTAAAGGTTTTCCTCCAGTCATTTTTTTTGTAATGTTTTTCTTTGTAAATTAAAATAAATTGGTTAATGTCATCATTTTTGTCTGTGTATTTTATTTTATGCCATTTTCGATTAGCCGTAAAACCCATCAAATATTTATTATTTATTATAAATATTCCCTAAGAAATTGTCTTATGTTCGAGATGGAAATGTATAGAAAACAAGTAATCAACCAATCAACCGGGTTTGGAAACATTATGTTTAATTTAATTCGTGCAAGCCACAGCAATATGTATATGCATATATGCGATTACTGAATGAAAGAGGCATGCTTTATTACTAGCTAAATGAGAATAATTCATACAAATTGCGCTTACCTTGAAAAAAATAGTTGTACAGATAACTTCCACAACTTTTCCTGTAAAAAAGAATTAATATATAGTTCAAATTTCTTGAAAATTCACTTACATACAAAGACCGGTTCATATTATATTATATTATACAAGGTTACCTTGAAATACATATGTACTAAATTACGCGAATCTGAAAACTACGTATAAATATGTAACTGAAAATGAAAAAAGAATTTTTTTCCCAACACATCAAACATTTTCAAGTTTTAGAGCGCAAAAAGCAGCTAAAGTCGGTCCATTTCTTTGTTTATCTTGCATTTATACAAATACATACTGCTGATTTTTTGAGATCACGCATATGTAAGTAGAAAATCGATGAAAAATTGTTAGATGGTATGAATAATGAATAGTGTAACGCAGCTAACTAATACCAGATTTTAGTTATTTGTTATAAAAAAAATCTTTTTATGACATTTGTGGCGATCCTGAGAAGAACCGAAGCGGGAGAAACAGGATAAAATATTTACAAAAGATGTTCAAGATGTCAACCATGAGCAGTAATGCAGGCATCAATGTGGCGATGAAATTTATTATGTAGGTACGCACGTAAAGTTTCGTATGTTGTCGCGAATGCGTTGTGCTGTAACAAGAATGGGATCTCGCAGATCTTTGGTATTTTCAATATCGGGGTGGCTCTAATGGATTTCGATCTGGACTACAAACTGGCCACGCAATGTGACTTCCACGTCCAATCCAATATTGGAGAGTTCCGTTTAAAAATGCATGAACTACTACTACTACTATGGGCGGTGCTCCGTCGTGCATAAGCCATAATTATTGTCGTATCGCAAATGATATGTCATCCAAATACTCGGGTAATACGTTCCGGAGAAACTGTAAATATAAGTGTGCATTTAATCGTTGTGGAAGCATATGGTGGTCTAAATAATTGATCGCCTACTAACCCTGCCTAAACATTTTAACTTTTGCACGTGTTGGGTATGGTACGGATGCAGTGAATTCGTTTTCAAAATTTGATGCACGGCAGTTTGCGACAAATTTACTTGCTGTGCTAGGTTTGTTGTGCTTACACCGGGATTCGCTTTCATGATGTTTAAAATTTGCTTGCTTGGAGCACTCTGCGTGATTTTTCAAGGCCGGGACCTTTGTAAAGTGGAATTACTGAATCTGTATTTTAAGACCGATACATCATTCCCATAGTCATCGCAGTCGAGGGATGATTTCGATCCGGGAAAAGTTCTGCGTATAAACTTTTTGCTGCAAGACTATTTTGCTTTGTTTTTCCATAAATTAAAATCCCTTCGGTATATTTGACATTCGTATACGCTGCAATTGCAAACAGATGCATCCACAGAAAAAGCCAAGTGTATGCCGATAGTTGGTGATTCGCATACAGTCATGTACATATGTATGTTAGATGCGTTAGGGCCGGACTCGACTAAAGAAAAATTATTTTCTCAATACTTCGTGCACACAGACCCACAAAATTTTGTTTTTAGGATTGACTCGTAAGCATCTTTCATCTTCTTTTTTATTTTGTTCCATTAAAAAACTAACCCTGTATACAGGGTTATTCGGAAATAGTACGAAAAAAATTGGATTAAAGAAACACATCAGTAATTCCTAAATACAAAATATTATGGTTCTATGTAAACGTGGTAACGAGAAAATGATTTTTATTTATTGGAGTCGGACACTGTCTTAGTTAATATACGGGAATCCCCGGCCCGCGCTGTAGCAGCGTTCGGATATCCATTTAGTACATTGGGAGCAACCTTAACGGCGCGCGCCTATCGTACGAGTATGTCGTGAAATATGTAGTTTGTAGGCAGTTGCAGAGATATAGAGTAAAGAGAACGCTCATAAACCACTGCGCATCCGAATTTTGATGTACCTACACACTGGGAGTCGCCATTTTTAACTTTCAGACTACCAACATACTTAAAATTTAAGGTTGTAAACCCATAGATGAAATATTCCCTACAAAATAATCAGAAAGATAAGAGTAGGAAAGATGCGCATAAACCACGGCGCACGTAAATTTTGATTTAGTATATGTTACCTAGGTTACGCATATATAACTTTTTTCGGCTTGTTTTTGAATTTACGAAAAACAATTTGTGATTTTTGAGGTTACATTAACATTTTCAGTTATTAATTTGAATTTGTTTAACATCCCGTCTACTGTAAGCGCGTGTAAGAACATACGCGTTTTAGGGAGGATTTTCATCATTTGATTTTATTATACATACATGATTTCTTAATTTTACTTACGTTTTCTTTCGGGAAGGATATTGCAAGAGTGGTGTGGTTTAAAAGTAGTAGAATATCGTATGCCTAATATTTATAATACTCAAATTGATAATTTTTAAGTCTAAAGCAAATATGCTTGAAGTTTTTAGGGAAATTAAATATAATACACTTGAATTATATGTATTATTTTAATAATTTGAGTCAATAGCTATGCTTGTTCAATTGAAAATTACTGAATTGAATAAAACCATGGGTTAGAACAAACTATTCATGCCATTATTCTGTAGGGAATGCTAAGTCTACGAGTTTGCAACATTGAATTCCAAGTAAGTTGGTAGTATCAGCGGTGTATCGACTTCGAGAGACAGGACCAGTAATTCCGCGTTTTGAAGGTCGTGGTCGTCATCTATCACGTAGGGTTCAACAATCAGAAGAGCATATTTTAAACATCGTGGAGGCGGAACCAGGCATAAGTACTACAACTTTAGCCCACCAAGTCAATGTGTCCCAAACGACGGTGCATCGAAATTTGAAAAATAATCTACTTCATCCGTATCACATCCAGCGCGTGCAAAGATTAACGGAATTAGATTATCCTCGCCGAGTTGCCTTCTGCGAGTGGTTTCAACGCAGAGAAGTTCGTCAACCACGTCTTGCATCAGTAATTCTCTTTACCGACGAATCTACGTTTACCAAAAATGGTATTTTAAATGTCCATAATATTCACCACTGGGTAAACGAAAACCGCCACGAGATACACCAAGGCGCCTCGCACGTTACGATATCTGTCAATGTTTGGGCGGGTTTACTAGGCGATCACCTACTTGGACCCCATGTACTCCCACAACGATTAAATGCAGAATCCTATTTACGGTTTCTTCTAGATGTATTACCCGCGTATGTGAATGACATATCACTAGGCATACGATAACAATTATGATTTATGCACGACGGAGCACCTGCGCATGGTAGTAGAGTTGTGCAAGCATTTTGGAACAAAACTTTCCCAAATTGGATTGGACGTGGAAGTCATACTCCGTGACCAGCTCGTAGTCTCGACCCAAATCCATTAGACTTTTTTGTGTGGGGATATATGTATAAAAAGCTTGGTATATGATCGTCACCCTGATATTCAAAGTGTCGAAGGTTTGCAAAATCCCATTTATGTTGCAGCCAAACGCATTCGCTTGAATTTCATGCGCATAATAACTTTCGTCGCCGAATTGATGCCTGTATTAGAGCTCATGGTGGACATTTCGAACACCTTCTATGAATTATTTTGTCCTGTTTCGTCTACATCGGTCCTTGGCAGGACAACCACAAATGTCACAAAAGAAAAAAGAATATATACAAATAACTAAAAACCACGCATTTCAGATGAATTATTCACATCATTAACGGTTTTTGTTTATTACGAATATTATTCTAAAAGGAATCTAGCTTTTTAAATAAACTTTTAGATACGTAGTACCTACATACTTAAAAAATGCGGAATGCAAATAATATCGTTGTTCGGCATATTTAATGTATAAGCTATTGTACATATTCATAAAATCATGTCGCATCAGCTGCTAAGATATTTTTTCTGAATTGTAACGTTTATATTTTATATCTGTCTTCCTTTCGTGAAAATAATAATAATAATAAAGCTGCGTTTAACTAGACTCTTAGACTTATTCACTCTTCATAGATACTATCTAACAATTTCTTGTCGTGTGAACGAAAACTCAACGGTATTTGTATAAATACAGGATAAACAAAGATATGGACCGACTTTAACTGCATTTTGGGCCCTAAAATTTGAAAATTTTTGATGTGTTACAAATAAATTTCTTTTTACATTTTCAGTTACACATTTATACGCAATCTTTAGATTAGCGTAGTTTAAGTACTATTTAAAACTAACCCTGTATATATGTATGTACATACATATATGTCAGGCATAAATTATGTAGTTACACCAAACAAGATTGTTTCTTTGTATATTTTTGTGCTTTTGTTTATTATCATTAGTTAAGTTTGTTTGTTTGGAAAGCAGGTAAATAATGAAGCACTGGTATGTAGTTCTCTAGGTTTATAAGCAGTTAAGTCGGACTACAACATTTTCACACATCCTTTTCCACAGCTTCTCAATATACGCAGATGAAAATACATTTGCCAATACTATTCGTATAGTGAATAACAACGTAAATATCAAACAAAGTTAATTTCAACGTTAGAGGTACACCTCTTGAATTTCAGTACTTTCTTCTATACAATTTAGTCACTACGTAATGCACCACTGTACTGCAACAGTATAGACTGAAATGATTACAAGATAAAAAAATGTAGCATTTGCAACTCCCTAAATTTATGTATTGATAAACCCCTACCTTTCTTTTAATTGGTTCGACAAGTTCTAACGCGTACTGAAACAGCAGTAAAACGTTTAGAACGACTGGAAAGCAAAAGTAATTTAGGGATGCTAGTGTAAAATTAGTAATGTAAAAGTTAAGTATCAAGAACAAGATAGTTTCAACGAACATTTCCTTACTAAGGGTGCTGCTAGAAAATATTTGTTTACAATTACCTACATAGTTTAATACAAAATTTCAAAATTCGAAAAAGCAAAAATGGTTAAAAGCAAAGCTTCCTTGGCAACCCTTTATAAGTTTATCTATTGTATGATACACACAAAGTGACAGGGTACAACATTAAAGGCATAGCTGTATACGTGGCTATACATTCCCAACTTAAACTTAATATTTTTCTTTGTATAACTATTTATACGATGCTGCTAACTTACTAATTAGCAATTATCCTATAGTTGTATATCATCAGGGTTAGAGCGTATAATCTTAAGTAAATATCATTGGGACCATCCATGCTAAAATGTAACAGATATATTGCATTAGCTAAAGGGTCGCACAGATATTGATTAAAGTAGTGGTTAAATAAGAGACATCACCCTTATCAAATTCAAACAAGTAAATGTCTGAAGTTCTTCTCGTGCGAAAGTTGTAGGTCTTTCACGTCAAAGCTGAGAACTATGTACGTCAAGAAATCTCGGAATCCTAATTAATGAGGACATATATCTGTATCTACATATGTTTACTGTAAGCAAAATAACAGACTTAGATTCATACTTATATATTATGTATAAGTACTCCCTTTCACGTTTCTTTATAGAAAGTATGAACAGAGTGAAGAGGGGTGAATATGACGGTGGAGATATGTAATCATGCTGTCCTGCATGTTAAACGGAATTTTTTGTCGACTGCTGTAAATCTTCTTCTCCTCAGATCAACATGCTTCTAATGTGGTCAGTATTGCAATTTCTTGCAAAGTTAGAGAATTAGTGAAGTAAATAAAATTAAAATCATGTCTGAAGCTACTTTTTAATGAACAACTTGTTATCCTTATTATTACCAATTAATAGATATACTTCTCGAAAAATTATTACTTCTACGTACGTGATAGTACTATACATATTCATTTGCAATTTATGAGCTTCAATGTTTTCGCAATGATTGTACACAATCGCGTTGCATGCGAAATACATAACGAAAATTTAATAAGCGTCAGGTATCTACAACTGCTAAGGGAAGTACTAGTGCCATTTTTGAATAGCCTACCACCGAATCTGATACGGCACTGTTGGTTTCAAATGGATGGAGCGCCCGCTCATTCTTCGCAAGAAATATATCGGGAAGTAATCCATATCTTTGAGGATAGGTATATCGGCTGAAATGGACCTTGGTGCTGGCCACCCAGATCCCCCGATTTGACTCCCATCGACTTTTATTTATGGAGTCAAATAAAAAAAATCTCCTGTGCAAAAGAGAGAAGACCTTATAATTAAAGTACAGGACAGTTTTCGAAACTTTATTTCACTACTAATAATATTTGACTTAACAAAATAATTGCCAATAACTCTAAAACTATGACAGATAGACATAGGGACATCTACAGCTGTTCGATGCAAAATATTTATCTACTTAGTATGGTGTATGTATTCACATACGGGATGTTCCATTAGGAACAATCGATTTTTCCTTATTTGAAAATTGCTGAAATAATTCGAGAGAGATTTATTAACTGTTTAAACGTTAAAAAGTTCTCCTGTCCGTCGCCGCCTCCAGCAGAAATACGAGTATGAAGCAATTCGATTCATTCACGGCTTAGATATATATGTATGTATGTATGTGATTTTAAAAGAACCTTTGAAAAAGCAAAATATTTCACAAAAATCAAAATAATTCAAACACGGTTAATTTTTGACATAGGGAACCTTAATACAAAATGTTATAACACCTCATAAGGCATCTAAAAAAGCAATAAAAAAAGTATGACATTCGAGAATTTAATTTTGATGCATCAAGTAGCAACGTTACGCTCTACAAATTTTCAGAACTGTTCTAAGACGTTAACATAAGAAAACTTCTAACGAACGGGTTAGGGGGAAAACCCTGTATATTTATGTGCACGTTTTCAGAATCATACGTTGTAATCTGCTAAAGACTTTGGACATGTCTTCCTTTAAAATAATTAAATGTAATCACTGTATACTTTCATGATACATATTTCTCGTTTTTGATGGAATTTCGGTTTTAATTTAAAAACCTCCAAATGGTGTTGCATTGCAAGTATTAATTCTGTTTTTCACATTACCAGTGCATAAAGAATTAAGATTCTGAAGCGTAATACATTACAATCTGCACCGCAATCTAATTGGAATTTTACTAAATGACCAATACCAAACATACTTATTTTTAATCATTTTCACCTGTCTCGCTTATAATTAATTCAGTGCAATCATCACCTCTTCTACCGATTGTGCTTTACAATTTATTTTGTTGTTTTTATATGTTTATAATAATTAAGCTTATTTACAAAACTTTTGCGTGCAGTAAAAAATTATTATTTATATTAGTAGCACACATAATTGTAATCCTCATATTTCCCATTTTTATGTGTAAAATCAAACTTACCGCACTTCACTTTTATCTTGAATCTTTCGATTTTGCTGTTACTTTTTCTGCATCGCTGATTCCTCTTAATTGGACTGCGTTCACCCGGTATCCCATTACGATATTCTCTTGTATTGCTTTAGCTTGTCTCTCGCTTACTTATATGGTATGCATTTTAACTGCATTATGCAAATTTTAATTAGGTATCTTCTTACATTTTTGGAGTTGTTTGTCAGCGATACCACATACAATATACAGGTACCGGAGCACTCCTATAGTCACCCGACATTGCACGAAAGTAATTGGGAGATAGGCGTGTACAATGTGTGGGTGTTTATCAGCCACTTCATCATCATATGCATCTTCCACGGATATTTAACGTTTGCAAGTATGATAAATAATGTGTTATAGTTAGTTACAGTTAGTTATAGCGAATAGATACTGCAGACTTCTCACAGTATATCGCGACAGTCACTCAGTAACTTCACGAGCTCGTGCATTATCGGAAATCGGGTGACCATAGAAGCCTGCCGGAACCGGTATACTTTTTAATCATCAAAATCACATATTGCGGTTTTATTATAAAGCTCCAATAAAAACGATTAAAATAGCATAGGTATCGTCCTAATACACAGTGCCGGTCAACTAATTAATGACAGAGGATATTATTAGTATGTATATGTATTTTTTGACCCTTGATTACTTATCTATTTTCCAAATATTTTTCCACTTTTAAGTCAATTCAAACACAATTCGATTAGAATTCAATATTTATTTATCGGCTTAAGAATGGAAAAATATCTGGAAATTAGAGGATATTATTTATTTATGTAACATAATATTTCCAGATTTTTCTATGACCCCATAAATCATACTTAAGAGAGAAACTAGTGCCCAGTAGACACGTAGCTACACAAGCTATTAGCTAGTTTCAAAAGTGTTATTACTTAAACAATCTATCATCTAAATAGACAGAAAAACATATTTTGAAAATTAAAACTTATTTGTGTTTTAAGTAGGGAAAAAAAGAGAAATAGTAACCCGTCTACAAGAAAAAAATATTATTTTCTCTACTACGTAAAACTTGCTCCATAAGAATGCCTAAATCTTTTAAATTGATCGAGCACCAAGGTCTTTCAAGCTTTACAAAATTTAAAAAGACATAGGATAACATAAAAGATTTCCATACTGTAAAACAACAAACAATAGAGTTTCAATAAAAAAAAAGATTCCAATTAGTCCCCACAATGTATTAACAAGTTTTATAGGACAGCAATCTTGCGGTTTTGAGCAGGCTATCCAGTAGCCCAGATCTTAATTCCATAGACAATCTGTGGTAAGAAGTAAAAACATGGGGTAGCGGACAAAAGTGTAGTGATTTAATTGAATTATACAATGAGATGACCAATAAATGAAATGCGATTCCAATTCAAAAATTTCACAAGCTTGTTGCGTCAATGCAGGTTACTGAAGAGTGATATTCATTGTAGGAGGTTCCATAAAAAATATTAAAGACTATTTTTATCGTAACAAATTGTAGAACAAAGTAATATAACTTTGCAACGATAAGCATCCTTAACTAAATAATAAAATAATCTTTTAAACTGCAGGTACTCTTCTTAAATTCATACGAAACATACCTCATAAAACAACACGTTACCGTAGTTAGAAAACAATAATATTCATAGCATTAAGAAATATTTCCAATTATGTACTGAAGTATTTACTGTCTTCAATTAGTTGACCGTCACTGAGTCTTAAAAAAAAAACATCTTTCTGCTCCAATATTCACTTTAGGTTTACAAAATTCTTCGAGTTTCGTTATAACTATTCTTCCTCATTCTTCATCACATTCGCTTACAAAAGTATAATTGTTAAATACTTCCTGACCTTGTCCTCAAGTTAATTGATGAGCATAATCATAATCATTACAGTACAGGTACAGTATGTAAAAGAATAAAAAATCTGATTAAACGCAATAATGTCTGATACCGAGCTGTACGGAAAAGAACTATTGCATTTTATAGTATCATTGGATAGATTAAAATTGTTTATGTTTCTCATAAAACTGAAGAACTGAAAAAAGAGTTTTTTGTAAAAACCATGTAAATACGTTTAATATTATATAGAGGACCTTAACGGTCGTTTTAACGTATTTCTAACATTTATTTTAGTTTCCTGTTATACTGCCGCTCGATTGGTTGTGTGTTACAATTCGAAATTTGTACATATAATGGCTGAACAACGAGAAATTATTATTGAATTACGACGGGAATAGTAAAGTATTACAATATGCGTTTAGGCTATAAAAAGATTAGTAAAAGGTTATTCTTTCCTAGAACTATAGTTAGATCAGTTATGCAGAAATATAAGAAGATAGGAAATATTCCGAATAAAAAAGACCAAGGCAGAAAAAAGAAAACTACAGAACTTATTCATAGGGCTATTATTCGTAAAATTTTAGCAAATCGAAGGCAATCTGCGGTTAAGATTGCTTATGAATTACAGAACGAATTTAACGTAAAATTACACCTACAAAGTATTAGAAATCGAATAAAATCGAATACCGCGGAGGATTTGCTATTAAAATGCCTTTTATATCAGCTAATAAGAAACGAATTCGATTCCAATGCGCAAAAAATAAAATAAATTGGTCTCTTGACCAATGGAAACATAGTTTTTGAGACCTGCCATAAAACGGTGGTGGTAAGTTACATTCATTACTTTGTTGATTCTTATTTTTACAAAAAAGTTTTATTTCGGTAGGAGGACTAATGTTTTGGGCTTCAATGTCATGGGAAGGATGAACTCGAATGTATTGATGAAATCCTGACAAAAGAAAAGTATTTGAATATTCATAAATCAAAATTTTGTTTGTCTGCAAAAAAAATAGATCTTAACAATGAGTTTATATTTCAACAGAATTGAGATCCAAAGCATTCTGCCAAAATTGTACAAAGTTGGGTTCAACCAATAGGATAGAAGTATTGAATTGGTCTGCACAATCGCCGGACCTTAATCCAATTGAACATTTGTGGTCCATGCCATGGAACAAGCCATCTCGCGTCAACGACCTACTAATATTAGTTCTCTCAACACAATTGTTAACGCTAGATGGATGAAAATTGACAAGAATATATGTCAGAAGTTGGAAGAATCGATGCCTAGACGATATGAAGCTGTGATTGCAACTCAAGGCGGCCATACTAAATATTAGCCCCCGAGTACGTTAAATTTCTATTACAGAATTCTATGTGTTATTATTGTATGATTTATATTTTTAAGTTGTTTACTCAATAATAAACAGATCTGCTACGAAATTCTCGTTAACATATCTAATAAACTTTCTATACTACATATATATCATGTTGTAGACCATTTATTTAGGATAATTCGCCATGAGCAGCTAGATTTCTAAAAGGGTCTGATTAATTTTTTACATTATATCCGATGCTTAATTTGAGTCAGTCGCTAACATGTAATTTGTAACCTATTGTTTCCATGCCTTCTATTGCATATGTATATTGGCATTAATTTCATGAATAATTTTCTATTTCACCTTTTTGCTCGTCCAATATGAAATTATCAATAATTTTTCCTGTGAGACAACAACCTATCACTATATGTAATATATGTATAGTGAATACTAGTTATAATATACATATGTGCCATTATACACTATTTTCACGTGCTAAGCCCTACGTTTCTTATAAAATTCCTTCAATTCAAGGATCCTCTTAAGCTTCGCATAAAACTCCGTCCACATTCAAGCATTGAACGAGCATGCGAATTGCCAGAGACAAAACAATTCCTTTTTACAAATGAATCCTCTCACAACACGAAAAAAAGGCGTACTATGACATATATGTACAACTAAATGAAATGAGTAAATTAAATAATACTCTTGGATTACTTTGTAATTGTAATATAGGTGAAAATTACAAAGTAATCCAAGAGTATTATTTAATTTACTCATTTCATTTAATTATCATGAATTTTCACAAAGTAACAGCCGATAGTATTACATTTTTTATATGTACAACGTTATAACACGCATTTATTTGTAAACTAGGTGGTTCTTATGACGATCAAAAGATGAAAAATAAATCCCATTATCCATATGGCCTGGCACTAGTATTATTTTTACAATTTCAACGATAGTATTAACTATTTAAATTTCTATTTCCTTCTGAAAATCATGATACTCTTTCCATGACAACAAAGTAACAAGAACAATCTTTTTTTGCAAATAGAAAAGAATAGCAAACGAAATTTCTTCTAGCAAAGGATTCCTATTCACACAGATAAAATTAAAATCAAATAGTATTTATTCTTACATCTAAACGGAACAAATTCAATTTTCTCTAATAATAGAAAACGATTTATTGAACAATGGACGTCTACACCGAAATATAAACGTATATATATATATCCTGTGATGGAAAAAAAAGATGTCTTTCTCCGCGGTTTTACTCTCTGCGTGAATGAGTATTCGAAACTTGTAGTTGAATATTAGTGGAATACGTAATAATTAGCATGCTCCGTCAACCTACTTAATCTTCCAGACATTTTTTTCTTAATTAATGCATTTACAACGCAATTATCGTAAATTATGTTTTAATATAAATAACTTCTTTTATGCGTTCCCGCATTGCTAATATATCTTCAATTTACTTTGGTCCTATTATAGGATCTGCTATTTTCCCCTCGTTTTGGTTTACGTATATTTCTGCTTCGTTCTATTGTCGTATAACAATAAAATAATTTAAGAATCAACACTTTTCAATTTACATTTCAATATGAAGGGTTCTTGTGTTGTGTCAGTTTATTATTGCTGTCTGGGAGACTGTGCTTGGTAACTTTTATCCTTGTGCCTGTATGACGGTGGCTTGGCAGAGTGTTTCTTTGTTGCGGGTAGATTTTTAAATTTCTTCTAGGTCTTTTCCTCTCCCTTTTGTTCTTTTGATAATGTTATGAATAATGCATTTTATATGTCTTAAGATTTACTCTTTTCGACTTCGCCACTTTCTATTTTTTCCTTGTGTTTGTTTTTTGTGTCATAACTTGAATACATAGAATTTATCTTACACTACTTCTAGTATCGTGATTCACAAAACTGAAAACATAAAATAGTTCTCTAGGTTCCTTGAATATTGTACAAAACTATAATTGCACGTAGTACAAAGATAATAAATCCTATTAATACAAATATTTAAAAATTATACTAGATTTGACAAATAACGTTACAAATGTATAAGAAAACATTCATTCAAGTCTTACGATAAATATCTTTTCATATCGCCCCAATTCTGTATTTGACAGTGAAAAATATTGTTAGCAGAAATTAGGCAGAATTCAACCAAATAAATATTAGCAGAATTGTTCAACAATCTCCTTTTTGCTGTTGTTTTGATACTGACAGTCAGTTTTGAGCTGTTGATAATAACCATTTGATCCTAACCTCCATCAATTTGTTGATATTAATCAAAGCGATGTTAGAAACGGTTCAGGAATATTATATTCTGTATATGTACATACATACGTATGTCTATATGTATATGTGTTATTACTCAAGGATACAAATTTCTCATATCTAACATGACACGATTTTTAGAAAACGATATTGGAGTTTCAATTCTCGGAATGAATCCGTATTTATTAATGTTTAGTTTCAGTAACTTTGTTTCAGACAAAGTAGTCACGAGGCGGAAAATTTTGGGGAATTATAGTTGTATATCAACACCAAAATGTGTTGAGATCTGACAAAAAATTACTGTAGTAACAAATTACGAACTTAATTCCAGACTTTATCGTAACGCTACACATCTATTCATTTACATTGATAATGAAAACTGAAGAAAAACCCTTATGACTTCAACTGTTTCACTAACTTCTTTAACAAAAGAGATTCCAGATATTGTACGAATCCTGACGGATTTTACTAATAAGTGGTCCATATTATTAGACTATCTTTGGTGTTAAAGTATATAATACCTACTCATGTTGTTTATAAATAAATTTGTATAATAATTAATATCATAGTAAGTCAAGTGTGTTAATAATATGAATATATGTACATAACTATCTGGACAATATTGTAAAGATAATTTGTATATTTGACAAAGTAGCACAAGAAAATATATGAAGTACAATTCTCTTATCGTTCAATTATTCCGAAGCATAATAATCATAAAAAATCTTCTACGGATAATGGATATAGTACATCTATAGAATTACATTAGGAGTTTATGGGGTTCTGCCTAAAATACAACTTTGACTTTGCCGTTAGACTTCACAATCAATTTTTCAGAACTCTTGCTTTCCATGGCACAGTAGACAAGTAACGGTGTGTGCATTTTTCAAAAAAAATTATTTCCTCAACTTTGAATTTCAGGAATAGGATATATGGGCTGTAAAAGATGTAAAATTAAACGCTGCAAACAACTAAGTAATAAAATATGGGTGGTGCCAATTGTAGAAATTAGTAGTAATGATTCTTCAAAATTTGGAAAATTAAAATAACAAAGTTGATTTCGATTTACGGTACAACCGGAAGCGCTAGCAATCTAAAAATAGTTTAATTGGAGAGAACATATATATGCATATATAATTCCGAATTTTCGAATTTATATTTTGACCAGAACCCCATAAACTTTTAATGAACGTGCTCGCTGAGACATCCTGTATATATATGAAGTATATCACTTACGGAGATTATTGCTTATAGAAAATCACTAATGATATGGCTATATCAATAAATATTCCATAAATTTCCATTTCATGTGGCGAAACAAGGGCGATCTTTGCTTATAGTTTGGCTGTTGTAATTTGTCATGTTCAAATGTCAGTTACATTTGTATTTGTTGCGGAAAATATTAGATATCCATCTGTATAAGTAAATGTACCGTATATTTGCATAAAGTGTGAAAATATGAAGTAATATCTTTCAGCGGATGTCGGAAAAGAACATACATCATTCGTCAAAAAAGAAAAAAGTAAAACTTTATATTCCTTTCTGTTTCGTGGACACGGTCAATACGAAAATAATGTCATGGCTTTATATTATTGTAGATATGTGGGCAGTGTAAGTAATTACTGTTTTGTTCTCATTTTAAATATTTTTTTCTAATTTCTTATGTTACTCTCGTTGATTGTCAAAAAGGCATAAAACACTATTATATTACGTATACATACAGCTGAAAAATTGTACTTGAATATGTTAGGTAATAACTCCCATTATTTAGCTACAAACGCAGATATAGGTGCAAGTGCAAAAACTATGCGTAAGCTGAATACAAACAGCTATTCCTCAATATTATACTTTCAAAAAATATTTTATTTAAAATATAAAGCAAATAGTCACAATTATTAATAAGTATATCTTTCAATTCCTATGTGGTAAATAGAAAGTATATACACTTATGGTAAGTAAAGATTGGACAGTTTCCATACATGCATTACATAGTTTATCAATAAATTCATACATATGAAAATTAGCTTTATAGTAAATCAAGCGTGTTTATAATATGAATCATGGTATACCGGAGATATTGTAGAGATATCCTATATACTTGACAAAGTACGAGGATCGTTCGATAACTACGTGGCCTAACACAGAGATGGTGCGTATTCCGAAGAATTTTCTTTATCATTCGGTAGAATAATCGTTTAATAGGTTAAATATGACAGTACAGACCGATCTGTCGACTAGTTTCTATTTAACAGTACCCCAAAGTAAATGCCTTGTGTGATTTTGTAAAAATTGAATTGGGAGCAGTGATAAAGTACTTTTATTTGAAAGGCTTAACACCAACAGAAATTAAAGCAGAGCTAGAGTCAAAACTATTGACGTGCGCTCCTTTGCTTTCAATGGTGAAAAACTGGGTTGCTGAATTTAAGCGTGCTCGTACGAAAACAAATGAGAAACCATGTAGTAGACGTCCAAAAACGGTAATTGCCCCGGATATGATTGAAAAAGTCCACCAGTCATTGTGTTGAATAACCGCTGAGTAAAAGTGCAGCAGATAGCATACATAGTGCGTATCTCAAATGAGAGTGTGCACAGAATTATGAATTGGTAATGAAAAAATACTTGGCGCGTTTGATGCCGCGGTTGTTTACATCGGAGCAAAAACTAAATCGCTTTAGTGTTTTTTGCGATCTTTCCGCGGGTTTTCGCTGCAATCCGAAGGATTTTTTGCGCCGTTTCTTAACCGTCGATGACACCAATGTATACCATTACACCCCCGAAACCAAAGAATAGACTAAACAATGGACACGCAAAGGTTCTCCGGCACCAAAGAAGGCAAAAATGGGTTGGTCCGCAGGAGAGGTTATGGAAACTGTATTTTGGGATTCTCGTGGAATTATCTTGGTTGACTACTTAGAAAAGAGGACAGTATTATACCAATTTGTTGCAACAATTAAGCGACAAAATCAAAGAGAAACTTATTTGGCAAAGGAGAAAGTGGTTTTCCATCAGGATAACGCGAATGCGATTGCACTGGCTAAAATTCATAAATTGCCATTTGAATAAATGCTTCATTCAGCCTGTTCCTCAGATATACCTCTCAACGATTATGATTTGTTTCACATATGATTTGGCTTCATCGACTTACAACACTAAGATATTGCTAATTTAGAAACATCGATGGTATAGGTGTGTTGAGCGAGCAAGAAATTGTATTGAAAAATATTTTGTTTTCAAGAAACTTGCATTTTTTTTGTTAGCCCACGTAGTTATTGAAAAAACAGATAAGATTAAAATTGTGCAATTTAGCCAGAGGAACTGTACATTGTTTGTTATAGAGACCAATAAATAAAACTTTTCAACTTAATGATACGGATCGAACTGCCGTTTACTTGTAACTTTTAGGTTTCCTGTTAAGTTGTTTTTGTAATATATGTTGTTTTATTATCGCCTTAATAATGACAAGTGTTTGGTGTCCTGTCGGTGACAGTGAACTAGTGCTTTCAACTACGCTACACTTTAGAGACAGCCAAACACAGATGGTTATATTATCGCCTTGATAATGACAGCATTGCTGTCGAAAGGCGTTGGCAATTATCACCGTAGTTGGTATCTTTGTGGGTGAAAGTCCGTTAGTATTTTACTTCGGCAACACGAGATTCAGTGAATATTTTCAGTCAAACACAGTTTAAAAATCAACGTTTGAGGGTGCTTCTCTTATTTCGCGATAATATTAATATACCGGAAAAAAAGACTTTTCGATCAACGTAGATATGGATATTTTATAAATGTATCGAGTTGAAAATGCTTTAAAGTGGACGTCAATGCAAGATAACGATTCTAAACACTCTAATTGACGACTGAAGTATTGGTTAAATAAAAATAAGCTTGAGGTTCTGGAGTAGGCAGCTCCCGAGGTCTCAAGCGTACTAAGAATTTATGGGCTAACGTCAACGAATTATATATTTAAAGCCAACCCTTGAACGCAAAGGAATTGTGGGAAATAGTGAAGGAACTTTTGTGCTCTACTCATCATGATCGCTTTACAATAAATAAAAAAATTGTAATATGTAATACGTTTCTCGGCATTATTTCTTAGTGTATTATTACACTTATTTCAAGTGCATATTATCGCTCTCATTTTATTCACGACACTTACAAATGTCAAATTCTGGCTAGCAACCGACCTTGACAGATATATGTAAAATATACTCTGGATCGCGGGTTTTGCAGAAATTGTATACATATGTATTAAGTCTAATTTCTTGATACGCTTTCCCTTTTCTACTTATGCTAGACAAAATAACATCTGCCTTATTTGTTACTTATGTAAAATAGGAGTAATTGTTTTCGTTACGTGTGGTGTGTGTTATAACGTTCAGGAGCTTTTTATTTCCAGTATTATGATTATTGCCCCAACGTCAATTATACAACTATGTAACTATGTTTGGGTATAAAGTGAGATTCAAAATGATTGTCGTAGTAAAGAAATTGTTTTCCGGAAAAATGTATCTATACTTCTTACCATTTTAATGAGTGAAGTTACCTACATACAAATTTGATACACTGAATTAATTTTCTTGATATTATGTGACATTGGCGTTCGTGTTGTAGTTCCTTTTCTCTTATTTGCCACTATCTACGGGCAAGAAATTGACAATCTTTTTGAATCTCACAGTATATTCTAGCACCTACCATGTGCACGCCTGCGAGTCATCGATACCTAAAATTAAAAATTTATTTATTTATCAATAAAAATCAAGGAGAGGCAGAGCTAGTTTCCGTTTACTACAATAAGAAAGGTGTATACGCTACATTCTACTATCTTTATTTTATACATCGATTTTCCATTTTGTTCATCGCAGTTTAGCGATAGATTAGATTCGCTATAGAGCCGACGATCAAAAATACAATTCTATGCAGTGTGAGAGTGTAGCAACACCGTTGTTATCGCATTTTTTACTGAGCGGCGCTAATAGGTGGAAAATGTCGTCACCATGGGGACCGATGGGCGCGGGCGAAACCGATCGCTTAGTATGGTGTAAAGCTCCAGTATGTAGTTATATTCGTTGCATAATGACGGATTGATTGCGCCACTTAAGCGAGTTTGAGCGAGGAATATTTGTTGGGATGCTCATGGCGGGTGTATCCTTCCATGTGATCGCGCGCCGTCTCGAGCTATCGTTGTCGGCTGAACAACGGGTATGGCGAGAATGAACTAAGGTAGGACGTACGCACCTTAAGCCGCTACCGGGACGGCCCCGCACGACCACAGAACGCGACGACCGCGCCCTTCTGTAACGTCACGTACGCCGTCCTCAAGGCAACTTCGAGCCGTTTGGTCAGCAGGACGGGAAGGCGCACGCACTACGCAAACTGTACGATTGCCTTTGGTAGAAGGTAGACTGCGAGTGCGCCGTCCGGTGCAGGCGGCTTACACTCTGTCCTGGACACCGCCGCACACTCTACCAGTGGGTTAACACAAGACATCGGTGGGTTGCCGAGTGAAGGCACATTTTGTTTTCCAACGAATCAAGTTTCGAATTGGGCGTAGGTGACGCGAGAATTTTGGTTCGTCGGCGACCTACTATAGCAGTGCTTTCAACCACGCTATATCCCCCAGCAGCAGGGCATTATGGTATGGGGTGCTGTTACTTATTAAGCGCGTACACCTCGGCTGCGTGTCCAATGACGACGCGTCGCCGATACGTAAATGAGGTGCCACTACCCGTTGTTCGGCGGCGCCCACGTCTGCTACACGACAACGGTGGACCGCATGTCGCGCGTGTAGTATAGTTCCTTGTGGAAGAGCACCGTATACGAATGCTTTCATGGCCAGCTCGTTCTCGGAATCTGAATCCGATCGAACATGTCTGGGATCGTCGTGTAGCGATGGTACGCACCGCTCGCGGGGAACACTCCCGTTATTGATGCATTGCATCCCAGCAGCTTTACGGCGGTCTCTGCATGAGGTTAAGTTATAGTAGTGTTAATACTAAATTTCATTGCGCTAGACTCACGCGTTCAGATTGTACAAAGTGTGCTCGTCAAATATTTACATCAGTGTATGTATACACCTTGTGGTAGTTTCGTCGTGAAGAACGCCGTCGTAGAAATCATTGTACAAGTTGGACAGAAGAGGAAGTCCAATATTGTTACTGCTGTTGCTTTGCTTTAAAACGAGTGTAATTAAATTGGTGAAGTTCATCAAAGCTTTTTTAAAGAAATAAAATTCGTTTTAAAGTTGTTTACTAAACGGACTAAAAAGTTTTTTTCCGAAAAAGTCTTCACATTTAATTAGAAAAAAATTATTCATAATACTTATTTAGATCAGAGCCACTCCTTATCGAACAAAATCACCATAAAATTATGGTGTTTGTACAGTTGTGGGCTTATAGTATATGCACATATAGGTATTATTGGATGAACTAATCATAGATGCAATGACTAACATACACAAAATTTGCAATCTTTATTTTGGAAAACTGTTATTAACATTTTATTTGTAAAGAAAAATTTGACTACAGATATACCTACCGTAACGATTGCATTGCATCTAATTGGTTTACAATGCCTGGAACTGCTACTACTCCCTGTTATATATTTACATACTGCATGAATGCTGGGCACCTGTCTGGATTTGTCTGAAGCACATTCAACCCGCTTATGTTATTTACCTTGCCAGCGATAAATTTATTGTGGCATTGTTAGAACATATTTAAACGTTTCTTGGAATTCAGTGATGCTCGTAGTTCCTTTGTGTAGAAAAGAACGGAGATTAAAAGAAAATTTCTTGCTTGTCAATCCGTGCTCCGTAATTCGTATTTACGTTGACAGAAAATCTCTTGTGTTGCCATTACACTACTACAACCGTTCTGTACATACATCATGTATGTATGTACATATGTAGGTACGAGAATAATTTGAAACGTCATTTGCGTAAATAGAAACACGAGATACGAAAACAGCCAATTAAAGGTGATTAGAGTACTTACAGATTTCATTATTACAAAGCGCACATACAAAGTGTGAAAAATCATTTTTACAGCATGATATACATCCTTTACTACAAAAGGAGATTAAATTTGGTATATGATTTTGGAACATGGAGTATCAGGTTATTACTATTACGGATAATGCGTCTGGCAGTAATATAAGCAGAGTAAATAGAATGCTTCACTTTGAGAAAGACCAGTTTATGAATGTCATAGTCAAAATTAATCAAATAAAAACCCCAGAACCGGAAGCAATATTTACTGAGAGTGTAAGGCTGATAAAGGAAACAATTCTAATACTTCCCTTGGATGTTCTCAACCAGCTAGGTACTAAAAAATCAGTGGAGTCAGTTAAAATTAATCCTTATGTAGAAGAGAAAGTTTACTGAGGCGTGCTCCAGAAAAGCTGGAGAAGCGTACAGTAAAGAACAGATTTGAAGTAAAAATAGCAAATACAAATGGCGTATCTAAGAGACAATGCCATTGTAGTGACAGTACATGAGGCGGGAGCTGCGGAGGAAATATAAGAAGAAGAAGGCAACCATAGTGATAATAGATATTAAAAATACTTTTAACACCATGTGTCAATCAAGTGATTAGTAAAATGCCGAAAATGGAAATATCGCATCGGTATCGTGTGAACATAGTGAGAAAGTATTTCAGGCACTAGCGGTGGAACTCTTGAAACAGAATTCTATTCTGTAGAATTGACTAAATTTGTTCTATCGTTTGGAATAGAATCGTATATTTTGTACTCTATCAACTTCGCATGTGCTATAGAATTGTGCTTCGACAATTTTCGGCAAATTTGTCAAAGTATCTGAAAATTTTAAAGTAACCAATATTTTAATCGCGAAATTACTGTAAATTTTGAAGGTTTTTTTACGTTTTATTTGGTATTGTTTTTGTAATTCGACTTATCATCGATGGTAACCAAATGAAGCAAATCACGTGTATTCCATTTAGTTATTTGTATGATCCTTATTTCGAAGACTGCTCCCCTTAAATTTATATATCACCGGGAATATAATTCGAGATATTAATAGACATGAAGCATTAAAAAATTTCAACAATCCCCCCAATTGTAACAATTTATGCCTTCACTGAAAAATGTCAAGCGGAAGGAAGGATGGCGTTAATAACAACTAGCTAAGGCTAGTAAGAGATGTACTAGTACTATTACATCCTATACTGCATGCGGAGGTTATCTATAGTATAGTTATTGTCACCCTCAAAAACAATTTATAATGTAATTAGTTATGTACATATGTCTTTAATAAATTCACGAAAGTATTGCGATTTATAGTGTATAGTAAAATTTAAGATATCTTAAATATATAAATCGGGAAGCTGAGTATTTAAAAAAAATGATGAAAATTATACACTAAAGTGACAGTTATTAGTTATTACCATTGCAATGCCAACTATCATTTACAAAAGAACACATTACTATTATTGGCACCCGCGTTATAAACATAACCCAACGTGTTAAATATTATAATCACAATATATAGGGTGTTCCAGCAATAAAAAGACGGAGCAGGATTCTTGAATAGCTTGGATAGAGATGACTTCCTCGAATCGGTGATAAAGTTGACAAAATTAAATTAAAGTTTCAGTGAACATCGCAATAAACAATTGAAGTTTCTACTAGAACCAAAAAGAATAGGAAAATACACACATAAAAGATACATAACGTGAATACTTATTAAACCAGTTCACGTAAAAAAGGAGTATACAACACGTAAAATGCAATGTAGCATTCATCAGAACCGAATCGCTCAAAATATTCCAATGTATTTTGACATTATAAATGTTTGTACTGTCGGTTGATAGATACCAAATGGGATAATATATTATGGACGCATAATACTGTTATGTATGTATTAAAAATAATTTCATTTTAATGTGGAGTGATCAATCACATAGTTCGTCGCGTGCAAAACTATAAATCAGTACAATTGACTTGTACGGTAATTTTTTTTTCCGAGTCATTAGAAAAATGTTCACTATGTTTAAATGCAATATTTGTGCAGTATATTTAGTAATTTTTTCTCTAATATGGCATGATAGCACAGTTTACAACGTAAATATTAGAAATAAAATTGTTCTAAATAAAATAGTTCTAACATCACAGCATCAAATACGATGAAATCATAAATCTAATTATGTACGAGTACATATGTGAATTATAATTTCAGTATTATCTATACTAGTAAACATTCTACGAATACAGTAATGATTTTATAAATATACAGGTATGGTAACGAAGGCTGAAAGAAAAATTATGTTTCTATTAGAAAATTTTTCGAAAATGTAATTATCTGATGCTATTGGACCCTATTACACATACATTTAAAAATATTTTTACTTGTAATGGATGGTTAAACATGTAGAACAAAGTTGTAGTTTTTTAATGAAACACCTGTTATATTATTTGTTTAACGCTACATATTTAATGCCGAATGTTGTTACGTGGTAGGTGAGCTGTTGATGTCGTTAATTGTTAGCTTGTTTACCATTTCCTAGTTTTTATGCGCAACATTTTAAGGTTCTATAAATCGTTAATGTGTTGGAAAATTTCAGGATGGTTTTTCTTCTAGCATTACATGTAAAGTCACCAAAAGACGATATTGGTTGCATCTGTTACATTAATATCTTTCTAGTATAATATGCCTGGAAATTGTACAATGCTTCGTTTGCTGCTATTTTCCTTTTCTTATTAATTTGTAGTTAAGTACTTTGTAAGTAATTTGTCGAATATTTGCAACAAAACGGTAACGGTAGGGTATGCGTGATAAAGTATAACTTCGAAAAATGCCGTGGTAGCAATAAAAACAATGCAACCAGCATCAATAATGGTGATCTACAGTCACGTTCTAATGGTACCAGGTTTCAACATATTTCTTGTCATATTTTCAGCAACTCTTGCAGAAATAACACGTCTGAACGTTATTTCTTTAAAATGTGCCATAAATATTGTATTAGTGACATAACTGGCAATTGTTATAGTTAGTCTACTAAGGGTTACATTTTTATTTGTTATCCTGCTGAAAAAAATAATTGTTTTCATTGTTGCTTGAAAGTTTTGCTAGTGAGGAATATAAAACTCGTCCTAAAAGGTAGATGCTGTTCAGGGTAGGTATTTGGTAAGCGGTTAACAAGATTTCATGAAAATTGATTTTTAAAATGCGTAACACATATCAACCCCACTGTACATATTTAGAAGTATCTATTTTATATATGAAGAACAAGGAAGTAAGAGAACGTACTATCGAGATCGGATTAAACGACTCAGACATCAAACGTTACAGCCGTACGAAACATTTTACAATAGTACTGGGCGAATGCAATTAAAAACGGATGCCTAGCATAAATTTCAGGCAAAAGGACGGCCAAGGAGGCCAAGAGATATGTGCGTACTGTTGTATATCTAATTTTATTTATAATTGCTGACTTTGGCTTTTATATTAAGAAGAAATGCCTACCAGAATTTTCAAACAGATTTCATAAAGACACTCTTCGTTTTCTTCCTCTTTGGAAAACTCAATATTGTGTGCCATCACATATTCATCACGAAATTTTAATTGATATGTTCTCTAATATAACAACACGATTATATTTATAGAAAATGGAATGAAACCAAAAAATGTTTGCGAGACGTTATTAAAAAAAATAAATTCAGTACCACTTTAAAGAAACATATATTTACATATATACATACATATGTATATTGTTGGGTGATGCAATTGCAAATTGGAAGACCTAGCTTTAGTTCATCATACATATATAATACATAATAATTAATTCAAAAACTATTTACTACAACAAAATCAAAATAATGTATCTAATTTAAAGAAATAAACAAAAGTCTTGGAAATAAAACAGAAAGGTACTCTAACAAAATGACTATACACACATAAAAGTGGTTGCTGAAACAATAATGATTCACAATAACATAACAATACAATAAAAAAAACAGCTGTAGCAAAAGTATACAATAAAACAAATACGGCTTTAACAAAACAAATATTGACAAAAATTGACGCTAAAACGCAATAAATTAATTAGTATTTACTGTATAAACCGCCGACACTGATTACATCTTTTTCATGAGTGAATTTACAAGTGGTATTACAAGTGCCCAGTACACCTAATTACCGGCATAACGATTCAGGACGGATTGTGTCCGAAGTTATTGATGCACTATTTGCTATCTTAGTTATTTCTGTAGCTATGATTTTAGTTGCAGGACCAAATTATTAGTGTTTTTAACGCTGATTACTATGAACAAACAATTGAATAACGCATTCCTGAAAAATTTCGAAATTTATAATTTCATAAAAATACATATATTAATTTTTTTAAATGGAACACCTGAATATGGTACCTACATATTTTCAATGAGCATAATACCTATTTTGAACAACAAATATCCGGTACATAACTATTATTAACCTAAAAATAAACAAATTAAAAGCGTTCAAAGTTTAAAACAATTGGTAAGATGTAAATCTAAGTAGGTGATGGAAAATCATAATAAAATATTACGTTAACGGCAGAAGAAAAACAACAAACACAATAATCAAATTAATTTCCTTTGGTATTAAAATTTTGTCTAACTTATTGAGTTATTGTTCGAAGACATTGCCGCGCTGTTCAATGCATTTCTCAGCTCTCGTGATAACGCTTTGTGTGGCTTCTTTTGCGAATAAGAAATCAGTTGTGTTTGATTTTAGTTGTCAAATAGCGTTTTCCTTTAGGAGAACTAGTTCCGCACTAGTACTGCCCCAGTGCCGCCGCGTCAATTGACGTAATCACTGAATCCGCACTCGGTCGGGGCACATATGAATAACATATAAAACTTCACATTGCACTAGACCTGGCCCCGTACATTTCGAGAGGTCCAGTTTTTAGTACTCAAGGTCAAATATAGTGAAAACGTACAATTCTTGCTCGATGCTAGTACTTGGCCGATGGGAACAACCAGCACTGACCCAGTGCCTTTTTAGTGCGCACTAAATTGCCGAATGGAAATTTCTAAAAGACACATTATTAATAGTTCACTTTTAGCAAAAACAAGCATGCGATATGCTCATTTACATTGTCAAAAACGTACAGAGTTTAAGTGTCCTTCGCACGTTAAGTTATTAAAATTGTTTATTAAGAATAGTTTATTGTTTGTGTTGTGTTTCTATAATTATAATCATTAATTCTCTTATATTTATTTAAAATAATGCCGTTTACGCATTCCCAAGAGTGTGACATGCTAGAGGCATATCTGATTTGTAGAAAAAATGGAAAAAAGGGCTTCCTTATTATGAAAACACATACATATGTGAATCGTCAATCACCAAACCAATCCTATTTTCTAAGATGGTATAGAAAATTTCGACGTAATGAAGATACATTTAAGATACGCAAAAAGGAAAAGGATTTTATAATAGACGAAAAAACAGAAGTAAAAGTGCTTTTTTTAAAACTAATCCAGAAAAATCCATACGATGTTGCATCAGAGAATTAGATTTGCAAAAGAGTAGAGTGCACGCTATTGTCAAAAAATACAGGTTGCATCCGTAGAACAGCCACAAAGTTCAGACTTTATTTCCCGGCGATGCAGAGAGAAGATTAGTTTTCTGTAATTGAGAAATTTTTGTAATGATCCGATGAATCTAACTTTTCAAATTCAGGTATTATGTATAAAAATTTTGTGGTGAAATTAATTTAATTTGTACAATTGTGTAACAAGAAAAATCAACATTATTGAAGTACAGAAGATCCTCGGAGACAAGATCCGCGCAATTTCCCGCACCGGTTGTTTGCGGATTAATGGGTAACAGAATTGTAGGTCCCGTTTTCTATCATGGTAATGCGACCGCTATGTTGAGTTATTAATAAAAATTGTGGTTGATCTTTTAGATGACATGCCACGTATTAGGCTCCGTATTTATTTTAATCACCGCCTCATAATTTCGCTAATACTACCAATTTGTTAAACAATACGTTTAATCAAAAGTGGATAGGAACCTACGCATTTGTTGGTTGGTCTGCACGCTCTCCTAACTTGACATCCATCGATTTTCATCTTTGAGGTTTTATGAAGAATGAGGTTTACAAGCAGCGACATGAAAAGGTGATGGAACTTGAAAATAGTATTAGGCAAACGTTGAATAATATTTCTGGTCGAACTATTAGAAAACCACAGCTTATCGCGAGAGCCGAGAAATGCATTAAACAACACGGCAAGTTCTTCGAAAATTTATTGAGTTAGGTATAATTTTGTAGTACAAAACGAAAATTAGTTGATTATTGTGTTTATTGTTTTTATTTTATTCTTACCGTGTACTTTATTATGATTTTCCATCACCTATGTACATAGAATTACATATTAACAAATTATTTAAACTTTGAAGCTTTTCATTTGTGTATTCTTACGTTAAGAATAGTTATGTACTAGATTTGTTTGTTAAAAGTATTATGCTCATTGATAATATGTACAAATATAAAGGCGTTCGATTAAAAAAATGATAAATTTCGAAATGTCTCGGGAACGCGGTATTCGATTGTTCATTCACGAACTCTATACTAATCAGCGTTCAAAACGCTAATAATTTTCGCATTTAGCCAAAATCATAGCTACAAAAATAACTAAGATAGCAATAATGCACCGATAACTTTGGACACCTGTATATAAATATGTATGTACATACCAACATATCTACGTAAGGACATTTATATTTATACATCAGAAATATTGATCTGGTCTACTGAATTAAATCGTTGCTGAGGAACCTTTACTTCCATTATTGAGAAATAGCGTTGTACTTTATGCAAAAACAATTACTGTTAAATATATTCACAATTTGCAAAACTTATTTACAATGTGAAGTATAATGTACATGCTGCAACGTTCTGTGTGATAAATAGAAAATATGTACCTACTGATTTACTTTAAAGTGACATCCTGCTGAAGGGAATTTGTTTTAGGAAGAAGTAAGTACTATTTTTGCCAATAATGCCAATATTCGATTAGATAATTTATTACTTGCTATACCTTGCAATAAGCATTGAGTTTTGAAGAAACTACCAAGTTGTATTACAAAACGTTGGTAAGTGCTGTTCATAAAATGGATTGTACTGCCAGTACTGCCTACAAGCTAGGTTATTGATACATGTATGTATGTACATACATAATATACATATGCATGTATGTATGTATGTAGTAGGTAACTGGAATCATTAATTATTATGGCACTGAAGACAGTAGTTTCGAATAGTTAGCAGATATTATAAACTATACGTCGATATTTATTTATTTATATAAAATTAGGTTTTTAGTCAAAACAGAGGTAATAAACACTCTTATTGCATTAAATAACAATTCTATTAACAAGGACAAAGGATAGTATGAATAATAAAATCAGAATTCATTTAATTCAAATGTTTCGACAACGATAATCGGTAATTTAACTACGATTTAGTGTTGCAAGATGTAAAATTTTAAATATTTTTTGCGTTATTCTGAGCGAAATTAATGTGACATTTTGATCCCCATCCCTCGTATTCCGTCCCATCAATTTCATACTCGTCCACCCTAATTCCTTTGGCCAATAGCAGCCGCTCATCTATTTCCCTGTACATTTTGGTTAGCAACTGTGTATAATTTTATTGAAATACGCTTCAGATATAGGGTGACAGGAGGGGTATTTTGTGTACAATTCAAAGTAACATTCCATTTGAGAAAGCAATTAATAGATTATGATGAAACGAAGGGGTGCTATTTTCCAAAGATCTACACCAAGAACGAATTACTATGTGTATGACCTATGTTAGCTGCCTTGATCACGACAAATAGAATTACTTAGCATAATGGTCTTTCAATTCGAAAGTCGTCTAATATATCGAATATATTCTAATAATATGAATGACACAGAATTCGTGAATCGGCATATCAAAAACTGAAATTAATACAATGACAGCTATTGAAAAATAAGGTAACTATGTACACTACCAAAACAAGTCCCAGATTGAATAATATGAGTCCTAGTAATTTGCTTCTCTTTATACACACATATCTATTCACTTTCAAAAATTGTCGTACACATATGTATGTATATAAAAATCTGCATGCTCTACCGACAGATGTTATTGAAAACTAGATATATGTATGTACTATGTATGCCCTGGTACATAAAATAGAACCGTTTAAAACAACTTCAATCTTACTTCCATTATAAAAGTAACATAACGTCGAAGGATGCAAAAAGAACACACAAAATGCCTAAATAGGCACTCATGGTCTATTGTTGGAACCACCCTGCTACGAGAGCACAGTGAAATAAAATCAAGCATGGCTTCGGATCACGTGATTTTGGTTTTAATCTAAAAACCTCATCAGCGAAGCTTGGCATGCGAGATCTGATTTCACAGTACTTCTATGCTGCTCTGCTGTGAGATCTCTGACGTTTGCTAGTACTCCCTGTGTGTACTGTTTCCTACCTTTATCTTTAGCCACTAGAGGGCATGAGGTTTGATATGGTGCATTCCGTGGGGTGTTGTGAACGTAAAGATCAAAGAGAAGTACATAGGTACTGTGAAATCAGATCTTCCATGCCAAGCTTCGTTGATGAGGGTTTAGGTTAAAACCGAAATCATGTGATTCGAAGCCAATGCTTAATCTTGTTTCACTGTACTCTCGTAACAGGGTGATTCGAACAATAGATCATAAGCGCTTCTTATAGGCATTTTTTGTGATTATAAAAGTACAAAAATATTTGCTGAAATAATTTCAGCGGTTTTAAATATATTGAAAACATTTGAACTTTCAAGAATAGCCAAAACATTACAAGCTTGGACTGTGTTATAAGAAACAGTAGGGCTTAACTATTTATATTTATTCAGAATGAATTTTTAAGCCTTAGAAATGAAGAGATGAGAACCGTATGTGAGTTCAAACAGGTATATGCAGACATACATATCAGTTTTGAGCACTGGTAACAGTTAGTTTTCAATTTTTTAAAACTACATTTTGATATGAACCTTTCGAATCTATGTCCTGGATAGGATATAGGATGTTTGTGTCGTGAAACATTTTACCATATTTTAATGATACTTTTCCAATTTCTTGGTATGCTAACGCAGTATACGCTGGACCTATTACAGTTGATCCAATAATTACAGATTTAAGTTGGTTAGATTTTGCGTGAAAAATAACACCCCCTAAAAGCTTTTGCGATTTCTACTATTTTATTGCATTCACTTGCAATGGCCTGCTGATAAATGGCGGAATATATATCATGGAGCGATGAGAGTAAAGTTGTTTTTTTGTCTCTAGTGGTCGCCGTTTGTATGTTCGCAGAACACCGAACTCAGAATATAAACCACAATACACCACAAAAACCATGAAGCTCGAGGAAGCAAAGTCGAGGTGTGGGGATGTTTTCTTCTTACTATGGAGTAGGCCCTATTTATAGAATAGACGGTATCATGGATCAGCAGAAGTACGTCCAAATACTCAATAAAGACATACTTCCATTTGCAGAGGACAATATGCCCTTCAAATGAATCCTTATGAAGGATAATGATCCTAAGCATACGCGGAAAACTATGGCATGGTTTCGACAAAATAAAGTTGGTGCACAGGTAAATCCAAAAAAATTACTCAATCACTAATCATATATTAAAATAATTTTGCCTTTAATAATTACCAAATTTTGTTAAATAAGTTTTGTTGAATCCGAGCCTGACACGTGTGTACAAGAAGAAAAGGGACGCTACAAAAATTTCTAATAAACATAAACAGATATTTTTTATAAAGTTGAATGATATGTAAATAAATGTTTATTGTACTCTATGAATGCATTTGTTTACGAAGCAGCTTTGCTGCTCTATGAATTGCAGATGTGATCTTTTGATGATTTTATTTATTTGGACCTGTTTTTTTCGTAGGAATCAGGTGTTTTTGTTTTTGTTTTCATTACAGAAACTCAATATTAAAGTACAACGATATATTATTACCTAATGGTCTGGTAATTAATAATTTACTATTTGAGATCGCGTTCGTAGTTAATAGTTTTTTTCTTTTCAAATAATGCGTGGTAGTCTTGAAGAGGACTGTTTGATGAGAAACAGGACAATAACTTATAGTAGTAATGTACGCAATTACTACCACAAGCTCCGGATGCACGCTTCTGTGCGACGGCAAAACTTATATACACTGAGCCGCTGTGACAACACAGTCTCGAAGAGCCTCGACGTCTAAAATTTCCCGTCGACGATCATAAACAAAGTTTTTCATGTGTCCTCACAGGAAAAAGTCCAACAGATTCAAATCGGGAGTTCGTGCTGGCCACAGAATCGTTCTTTCTCGGCCTATCCAAAGTGCAAATGCCTGCTTTAAATGTTCCCACACAAGTCGGGCAACATGTGGAGGTGCCCCGTCGTGGATGAACTACATTTGTCGTCGTGCATGTAGTGGTATGTTATCCAAGTAATCGGGTAACGTATTTTGCAGACAATTTAAATGATCTACCGCATTTAATTTTTCGGGAAGTATATGTGGCCCACATAAATGATTGCCCGATATTCCGGCCTATACATTTATTGATGTCCTATGTTGGGATGAACTCTGATAGATATCTTGTGGGTTTTTATTGGCCCAGTGTTAAATATTATGGTAATTCAGCACACCATTTTTTGTGAAGCAGTATTTATCGGGATCACGGATCGACGATTTCGACGAGTTTCTGTTTGACGAAACCAATCACAACAGGTAACACGTCGAGGGAAATCATTGTCTGATAGATGTTGGATTATCTGTACGTAATACGGGTACAGTAAGAGATTTTATCCTGTTTCTCTGTAAATTAAAATTATGTCCATGTACTCAGTATTCGTATAACTTGCCATAATGTACAAATAAGACAACGAATGCCTGTGAATGACTCAACGTTATGCCTGGGTTGCCCACCCATTTATGCGTTGCGCTCGAACAACAGGGCCGGACTGAGATTGAAAAATATCATTTTCTCGTTACTGCGTGGACATAAAGTATTCATTTTTTTGGAATTTAGGTTTCCATGCCATTAGCTTTGACCTCTTTTATTTTTATAGACTATTCAGTAGACAGCCTGTATATAACGCCTGTCTTTTCAACAAATGCAGATTTAAACTGGACGAATGGTATAATCAGATGTAAATACACTAAGTGCAAACTAGTAAAATGCACTTCATGAAACGTTTACATATTCGACATTGTGTAATTAGTAATGTAGCAGCAGCTATTATAGTACCTGACTACTTTTCGTGAAATGTCCAGACTTTTCATGAAGTGCTATATTTGTGGCTACGACATATATACAAACTTTACAGACAAATATTACACAATTTAGTGTACATAGTCTCTACTAATATTGAAATAAGCTGCTCTAATGATCCGGCAAACGTTTTTACCACTTTCAATGATTTTAATCTTTAAATAAATATATTGCAGATCATTATTTTTTCAGATCACGTTCACTATAATGAATTCTCAATATTTCTATTTCTATAATATCTAAGGCATATCGTCGGCTTAATAAGAAAATTGCCTAACTCCACTTTTAGTAAAATTAGGATTTTAGTGCCATCTGTATCCTAATATGAGTGGCTATCGATTTAGAAAACTACCTATATCAAAATAAGTTGTGTATGCTCATAAATGACGAAACAGAAATCTACCTAACTTACGTCAGTAAAAAAGCGCCAGAAAACTGCCTAAATCCGCATTATATTAAGATTGTGTGAGCCATAATTGCATCTTACCATTCTCAATATTTTTTACTTTTACTTCAAATATACCCTGTATATTACTACAAATAATATTATTTCAGAATATTTTCAGTTAAAATACATACAATGCTTGTACCTATTGCGATAAATTATAAAACAAATAAGTTTTTATTATTAGTTAAACTTTTCATCAGGTAAGTTAACAATTTGCCTAACTGCCACAGAAATCTAAAAATTATGTGGAAATATGCCTAACTCTATTATTTTTTTCAAATTTTTTTTTTTTTTAATTTATTTATAGACTTCTAAAAACTGTGTCAAAATAAGTAATTGAACAAGATAACACACACATACATAGGTAAGAAAAATCCACAAAATTAAACGTTTTTTAGCTCTCCTGTAAAATTTCATAAAATGGAGTTAGGCAATTTTCTTATTAAGCCAACAATATGAGATATTCATATTTAACAAACGGACTAGCGAGAGTTATTTAGATTTCAAGACATTTTAAATATTTTAACATTTAGCATGTGTTATTGTGGTTATAGTCCGTTTAATTTGTAATTTAATTGCTCTTTCTAAAAGTCCACCATATAAGAAACTTGGCGTACAAGTAACAAGTCAAATTATAAGCTTACTATCATATTAAAATAGAAATAGAGTAAAACCAATGCTTATGGAAAATAATATTTCTAACTGCGTTTATAAGTGAGTTAAAGGAACAAGTATTTCATACTTTGCATTACAACTTACATAAATTTCTTAATGCAACTATATTATAGCTTGGTAGTTGTCTTTTATTGTCGCCTTACGCCGGGCCTGGACGAGCGCGGTACAAAGCGAAAGCAGGTTGCAAACAGGCCTGTATCACCACTTTACTTCTATGAAGAGAAAACTGCACATCTCTATACGAGGGTACTAAAAAGTAACTACTAACAATACTCCATAATAAAGATCAAATCATCAATTGTTTTTTTTCTAGCAGCTATTAAAATTAATTACGAGATAAATTTTTGTTTAATTTTTAACAACGCCAGATAAAAAATAAGTAAATAGTTTGATATTTACTGTAAAAAGTCCACAATATTAAAATCAGGTATTATAAACTACAAACTTAAGCGCAATGACTCCTATTGGTTGGACAAACAACACCATTTGTTCTCTTTCACTGCCACTGAGAAAGTTAGCCAGCTTTGTGGAAAGCAATCGATCATCTAGGTGCGTTATTGATATTAGTTGAGCTAATACAGTTGCCGGAGCGCCGGATGTTCATACAATCATACATAAATTGTTTGCACTGCATTTTTTAGTGCCTCGACGAATATAAACGTACATTGACTCAGGTCCGTAATATAATTTTCTAAAATTTCGTACGAAAATTAATAATTTTTCATTTCTTCGTTATTCTATATTTAGTGTACCTATTTTGTATATTTAGGTGTGATCCTGTTCGGACGTTACATATTTCCTACTCCGTTTTTTATTGCTGGGACACCCTGTGTATATGTTGTCTCTCAAGAAAATATTACTATTACTTAACAAAATTTAGTATATTCGTAGGTATCGATCGAATAGCACTGAAATAGCTATTTTTGTGTAATAATACAAGTGACCTGTTCCTCCAATTACTGAGCAATTATAATAGCTTCAAGAGAGCTGTTTGAGATATTAATAAATAATCAGGAGAAAATTGAAATCAAATGTTCTATGCACTGTAACATCACATATCTCGGAAACGAATGATTTTTGGACAAATGCATACTTTTATCATTTATGTCTTAACTCAGGAACTCCAACACAAAACGTTTTTACAGTATTATTAATAATAATAACACCATTGAATCATTTTTGCATCTATTACAACCAATTTGCGTATTCTTTTGATTTCAAAGAAACGCCATATTGTTCAACATTTATATTACTGCAATATTGCATTTGAAATTCACTATAAAGTAGGTAGATTAAATATTCCTTCCTTTATCTATTTTGAATGCATTCTTTCCCCTTTTATTGCTGTTCCCTATAATAGCCTTATGGTCTGCCAGAGAATTTACTAGTTTATTGTACTAAATAGTAGTATTTATAGTACAATACATATGCTTTAATAGTTTTTTGCAGATATGTAAAATATTTAATGATAATTATTCACATTTCGTACAGACAAGATCTCACATTAGAACACATATATTCATTAAAAATATTCGTTGGATAAACAGGTGTCCCGGATTTTATTTTACAGGCTGTAACGCCACACCCGGTATATTTACGATTAAATATTTCAAATAAAAGTTGCTTTATCTCTTAAGGTCTACAAAATGACAATATAACACTGCATTCAAAAATATAGATTTCCATTAAAAAAACAAAAGTTGACCTTCAAACGACCTTCAAGACGATAAGCATGTAAAACTGACTCTGTCATTTCGTGGACTTTAAGCGGTAAAGCAACTTTTATTTAAAATATTTAATCGTAAATATACTGGGTGTGGAGTTACAGCCTGTAAAACAAAATCTGGGACAGCCTGTATACACATAAGTTTATACTTAATCTATGAAAACTTTGATATTTAGTAAATTTTCTATTTTCATAGTCCGACGTAAGTACATAATATGTACATATGTTGTTTTAATTTAATTCTATAAAATCTTGGTATTCTTACTTATTCCTTTTTAAATTTAATTTCACAAGGTTGTATTTTCAATATTTTAATGTAATTCATACAAACACTATTCTGATGTATGTACGTATATGTATATAAAAATGTAAATGTGTGATGATGACATACAGTCGAAACATGTAGGGATAAAAATAATTCTAATCAATCTAATCATCAATACTCACTAACGTTTAATCATGAATTATCAACATTTGTATACCCACCCCAATATACTTCAATTAAAAATCTTATCGTTCTAATCCGTAATGTCTGCAGTACATTTGTTGTTTCTTATAAGAACACCTACAACCAAATGTGAAACGGAATGTAACAGAAAAGTAAAAAATCACTAATGTGTATATTCAGCAATTAGAAAAGTTCTGTTAATGTTTGTTATTGCTGTATAAATGGAACGGTTAATAAATTTTTATGTGTATTATGACGTTTTTATATGTAAGAGAATTTAAGTAGTAGACATGGTTGTCCTTTCCTATTTTAATGTAAAACACTTAAAAAAAGCGATGAGATTAAAATGTTCCTAGTGCATATACTAATTACTAATATATCTTCAGTAGAATTGAATGCCGGAATGAGTTTATTAAGGTATGCGTGGTAAATACATTTATATTGCACGACATAAAAGCAGATGTGCTATCCAGGTGATATGTCTGTCTAATATTCATTGCTTCTTGTGAATAATAAAAAGCAGAGGAACGAATGAAACGTGTACCACCCGTCATTCAAAAATGTCAGGACAGTAATAATAATGACAGCGACAAGGGGAAGATAAGACATCGAGATCCGCGGTGTCCGGATAATACAGAAGTGGAATTCCGTGTTCACCCTCGGGGTTGAAACTTTGCATTTGCTGGGGTGTCGTACGCTCGGCGTGTACACGGTTTCCCAAGGGATGCCCAGAACGAGACAAGACTACGACGACAACTACGTCAAACCAAAATTGCGTGATGATGCATTAATAAAGTTAATTACTTAGACAGGTATCTCCTTACACGAATATACAAACCGCATAAACTCAGGATGAAAGGCGACTGACGTTCATCATCAAGCGCATTTACCTGTAATTAAATTACACGTCAAAATAACGCGAAACAAAAGGTACGGGTGTGTATGTTATTGTGTGTACAGGAGGCTTTAGAAAATCCAGGTTTTCAGATTTTAGCAAAGCCAAACGCGCGATTATAATTAAATCTCATCAACAGAGAAAATACGGAAATCGTTTTTAAATGCTAAATGTGCAATGAGTAGATTAAAATATTTTTGTAGCTTTTTCTATATTACAATACTAACGAAAAAAGGGTAAACTTAAGCGCTAATGCTCACGACAAATATTATATAGGAAAATGGCTTCCTAATCAGTGCTTTAAACAACAATAAATAACGATAAATTAGCAGTAGGTACGCATTAAATTTTACTATGTGTATAAAACAGACAGGTAAACGGTGAAGTACCAAAAACTCTTGTATTATTATTATTATTATTATTATTATTATTATTATTATTATTATAACCACGGACTATTTTACAATTTCATTTGCTACATTTAATTCTATGCAGCATTTCTATTAACTATCTAATCTAGCACGGCTATATTAAGGGAAATCATATCGACAAATTACCTTTAGAGTGGGTACATAACAAAAACGCTAGGATAACATCAGATCTTATGACAAAATGGCTGTATCAGGTTGACATGAAAATGAAAAAAAATCGAAAGGTGCTTCTATTTCTGGATAATGCAGCGTCACATCCTAAAGTTTCGCTAGAAAACGTGAAATTGATTTTGTGCCTCCAAACACTACGTCCTATTCTCAGCCGTTAGATCAAGGCATAATTCACAATTTTAAGATGATATACCGCAGTTTTTTTGATCAAAAGACTATTAACGTTCGTTGAGAGTGATTGTGACTTAAGCATAAATCTAATAAGCGCGCTAATATGGATTGCTGCCGCATGGAAACAGGTTTCTCGATCTACCATTACAAACTGTTTTCCCAAAGCTGGATTCGCAGAAGTGGTTCAATCTAATGAAGATTTTCGCGAGGAGGACGAAATACCGACTGTTAAGCTATTTCCAAAAGTCGACAGTGTAATGGCAAGTTTACACGATTTTGCTCCATTGACAATGATGAACCTACAGAGAATCCTGATTTTAGTAAAGCAGAAATTGTTGAAGAACTATGCAATAATGATGATGATTCCGATAACAACGAGATAGAAGCGTTTGAAGATCCAAAATCAACTTTGTCAAATATGGGCGAAGTGTGCGAAAAATTAAGAGAAATACAGAGTTACTTCCTGTGTAACAATAGTGGTGACATGGTTATAGACATTTCAAAAATTTTAGACAAATGTGAAAGTGAAATGTATAAATCTAAGTTAAAAAATTTAAAACAAACAAAAATTGAAGCATTTTTTGTCAAAAAATAAAAGCAATCTCTGTAAACGTATACTTATATATATGTACATATATTACCAATGTGTCTCTGTATTCTCTATTTTAAGTTTAAATAAAATCATTTAAAATAATGTCAAAATTATTTTATTTCTAAAAGAAAAATAATAGCTACCATGTGAAAATATTTGCTTAGAATTTGGCGTGAGTGATATCCATCACCTGCCTTTTGCGGACACCTTTGAATAACGGCCAACAATTTTGATTTTTTTAGTGGCCGCTATTCACAGGTTTTACTGTATTTATGTATGTATGTTACCTCAAGTGTTTGCAATTTGCAGTGTTATCTGCGTTTTCTTTATTGTAGGATTACTACCAATAATTTTCTTGTACCTATGTACATGTTCAGTATAACTTGCTTTTCCTCTACAGACAAATGTCTACGCCACAAAGTAGCACGTTTCCTTGGAGGCGATATTGATAGTCTACTTGTGCTAGGCTGTGGATCCATGTTTGCAAGCAAATAGTAAAAAAAACTGATTTTCTTGTTTAAACGTAGTAGAAACACAAAAATATTTAACGAAATATTAACTCAATCAGCTGTGTCCACAATATAGTGTGTATACTTAAAATACCAAATTTTAGCCGACAACAAACCAATCGTGAGACTATATTTTGGCGGGCTATTTTAGATTAGGTCCTCTTATTAAAAAACGAGTTATAGTAGTCTAAGAGAAGGTCATAAATCAGTTTCACTATCTTGTAAGTTACCAATGTTTGTTATATTAACCTTAATCCTTCAAAATACTGAAGATTTCAAATATCTTTTTAATGGCACAAAACTATATTCACTCAATCGAAATGTAATTTTGAAAGTTATTTTAATTTGATTTCGCATTTCTGCGTTCGGTTTAGAGCCGTACTCACAATTGAAATAACTTTCCATTTATTGACGAAGTTTGTATTCAACGGTGAATGTCGTTGAAACTTTGTAATATTTCTTTAAAAAATGAGTAACGCGAATATGGGAGAAAATATACTTGGAAGTTTCCTTTCACGAGTTGTAAGAGCAGGGCCTTTTCTTAACAATTTTCGATTACATTCTGCTTTCCCATCGACGATAATCCGTTTTCGACAGACGAATTTTAAAGTAAGATACGGTTTAAAAATTTAAATAACGTAGCATTGCGAACGCTGCTGAATAAAAGCGTGAAAAAGTTTGAGATTTCCATGTCTTGGTGATTATTGAGAAAACAATATTCGCAATGTTTTGTGATTTGGTAACATTTTTCACGATATTATTGACATTTAGATATAATTAGCAGTGTACGATTAATACACCAGTACACAGTGTGATATTTTAATGATTAGTTGGACAAAAATATATTATCCGAAGTATTAAAATAATTACAATAACCAAATGTATCTTTCCATGAAAGCCAATAGTATTAGGAAACAGTTGTAGATTAATAAGAGCCACCAAAGAGAGTGTTATTATTAGTGAACAATTGTCCGGCGCATCCCACTATAGAAAACCTGTCGGTCCTAAAATTATGCTTCTTGCCTCCAAATACAACATCGGTCATCCAACTCTTGGATTGAGGCGTAATAAAATCCTTTTATCATCGTAAATTTCAAGTGGCTCGTTGCCGTCGATCAGTACCAGGAGTTCAAGATTAATATTTTAAACTCGATAACACTGCTGTCAAAATCGTGGGAATACGTGACTTCAAAGACGATTATTAACTGTAGCAAACACTCGGATTTGCTAACACCAAAACAAGCTTTATCCTCAAACAGTTTCATTGTTGCAATGGCTTCAAGTTGTTACTTGCCGCAATAATGTAATTACTGAAGAGCAATGTTTACAGTGTGTAACAGCTGATAATAATTTGGACACGTGGGAAGAATTAACAGAAGTTGAAATCGCGGATAACGTATTGGCTAATAATATAGAACAGAATATGGAAGAAGAAGAAGATCCCGAAATAGACAACACCGATACCGAATTTGAACCGGCAACCATTTTACAAGCCATCATACAAGCAGTAGAAACCCTAAGCAGGTTTGCTACTTTCGGGAATTCAGACCTAAATGATTTATGGGCGATGTGCTATCCATCTAAAAATGTTTAGATCGACATTATTTTAAAATTAAGTTGGATTAAGTATAGAGCAAAATTACAGATTTTTTTAGCAAATAAGGTTGTCCACTTCATTCACATAAATGTCTTTGATTTCGGTTTTCTTTTAAAATGTAGGATACTAGATTATTTTAAGCATTTTTTACCTATGTATTTAAGTAAACTTTGTGTTTTATAAAAATGAAGCGAAATTAATATTAGCTTTGTATCTTTATTAATATTGTCAAAATTGACAACTGGTAATAAATTTGCTTAGTATTTGTTTTATCGAAGAGTTAATTGACTTACATTATATAGTAATTGTCTATGTAAAGCATTGACTTGTTTTACTGAACATCGGAAAATGTTAACGTTATATGTTCACTGATAAAATAACTCACGGTACCTACTATATGACGGTCTGTGACGAGAAAAGATTTAAGGCACTGTGTTCGTAAAAAATAGTTATAATTATATTATAGTTTATTGTAGTTTGCACGTAACATTACTACAACAATCCGTATGTTCATTCTGTGAACTAAATCTTAAACAGTAGTATTTATATGAAAATTATATTGAATATGCCCAGTTTCCGATTGTAAATTTCTCTGAATGTAAATCACACAAAACATTGTATAAAAAACGTAAAACTTCAACGGTATATGTTGTTTATGATAAAATCGCCTACACTCTACGCGTCTCTACAAAAACTCTTCGTTCAAGACCAAAACAGAACATATGTTATTATTCTTATTTTGACATATTACATACATATGTACACATGTGGTTTTAGAGTATCACTTTTTGTTTGTATCTGCCGTTAAATATGAAATTTTAATTAGATTTTATTTTCAACTGTAACAACAAAGTCTTAATGTTCATTTTCTTCGAAATCAATAGTTGCAATTTTTATTATTATATTTTTTTTTCGTTTCGAGTACATAAATAACTGTATTTACACGTAAAGTATTCCATTGACTACCAAACCAATACAAATTATATAACTGACATAGACAGTGGAAAATATTGTCAGATTTCGAAGATGGTCACCAGGAGGGGCTGTAATGTCCACGCTTGGGCGGCTTCAGCAATGCATTGGGTGTGAGCAAGACAATTCGAACATTGAAGACATCAATTTTATTTCAGAATCGGTCCTTTTTTCTTATTCTGTTCCTGCATGTCTTTTGTTTTTTATCAAAAATACGTCATCTAAAATTAGATTATGAAATTTTATCATTGAATCTTGACAAAATAAAAATAAACAATAATAAACACCGGTGTAATAGCGTTTTTTTTAAAAATTATATGATAACTAAATTTTCTTTCTTCGATATTTCAAGCTACGAATAAGATATCGAGATGCCGTTTTCACTAACTTATTCAAGTATCATTTCAATACATTCTTATGAAAAAAAGTCAAATTATTGCATTTAATTTTTTAGAGAATTTTGCAAATTTTTGTTATTGTATCCAAAAGCGCGCTCTAGCGGCATTACTAAGAATTAGACATATAATAGGAAAGATGCGCTTGATGGAACCATAAATGCTTTTTCCAACGAGACCAAGTTCGTTAAAATCCTTTCAGCCGATTAGACATCGAATCCCCCCTCCCCCCTCTCCCTCCCAAAAAGTATTAAACAAAAATTACAAAGATTATCTTTCAAACATTTACATGGATTTCAGCGAAAAAGCACGCCCTCTGGTGAACATCTTCGACAATCTGACAATATTTTCCACGGTCTTCTTTTGACCTCTTTAGTAATATACCGGTCGTTTTGAGTCATAAAATATTTAAAGCGGCGAGGAGGTGAAGGGAGCTACGTCCCCACCAATATTGTAGAGTACATCGTTGATAGACTCATACGCGTCCCCACTTCTTACCGAATTTTCATACCCCTTACCTCTTCCCGGCTTTATTTATCCTATTTCTCAAACCGACCGGTATATTCTTTTTCCGCAAGTTTCCCGGACGAATAGTTTCCGAAATACAGCACTTTGCATTATTACCTGGCCCCTCGGTAGATATGCTAATTTACTTAATGCCACATGCCTATTAAATTATATTCTTACAATAAAACGATAAAGTCCTGATTGCTTTGTGACACACGTACAATGTATAATGGGCAGTATTAGAATTATATATAAATAAGTTGGCATTTCACAAATATTCACTGGAACTCTTGGTGCCGAAATAGAACACCAATTCACTATCACCCACAGAAAACCAAACACCTGGATAATTGCCAACGCGTTTCGATAATAAAACTGTTTTTTTTAATTAAGATTAGTGCTCAAGCTGATATTTTTAAATCTAACTATTTTAATATTTTAATCTGTAGATTATCGTATGATAGATTTATGAATTAATGTGTTTCATTATTACAACTGATGGTGATTTTCTAAAATTCATATATGTTCATTAATTGTTTTATTATAAAGCCACATAACCAAGGATAAATCTAAATTTTATTGAATATACGAAAGCAAATTTCTTTGACTTTATTGCTCCGTAAAACAGCGCCATAGTATAGGTAGTATATACAATGCAAAAATAAAATAAAACATAAAAATAAAGAAAAAAACTTATTAACTCGACGTCTCACCAGTCACGTAAATGGGCTTCTTCAGAAGTACAAATTCGGTGAGGGATATTAGAATGTTAGATAAAAGTTTTCGCTTCTAGCGTGATAGACACCTCGAGTTACCGCAAAAAGGTTAGCCACCCTCCTGAAGAATCCACTTACATTACTGACGAAACATTGTGTTAATAAGTTCTTTCTATTTTTGTTTTAATTTTTATTTTTGTATTCTTCAAAGGTTCAAAAGAGTTATTGCTAAATTTGGATAACGACTGCTTAATCATTTTAGAATAAATGGTGATTACAGAATTACCTAAATACAACCTTTGCGAGCTTTGATAGATATGTCCTGTCTGATATCTAGCGTTTAGCATCTAACTGTAGATATTCTTTGGTTTAACTTATGTTTCTGGAGTCCCTTGTACTTAATTCCCAACCATACGTTCTCATTATTTTTGTTTGTCTTGGACTTCAATTTATTACGCACAATACTTTCTATGTTGCATTGACTCAAGCACTATGGTAAGTTCGAGCGGACGGGCTATATCTTCACTAAGTTGAACAGATTTAATGTTTAATTGTTCCTACAGCTTTGAATGGTGGATTTTGGCAAATTTCTCAGCGCTAATTATCTGTAGTAACTAAATCTATGCGAAATTCCGTGTACAGTATGTATCAGGGTGTCTTAACAATATTCAATATTTTGCTGTCTTGTGGTTGCTCTCCCTGCATGAAGTTAATGTGACTGGCTTGTGCTTCATTTAGTTTGATGTATTATGCAATATACTAGGTAGGTATTTATGACCCGTTACAATCTTTTCCTCTCTCTTCGATACTGTTATCCACAGCCATAATTGCAGTATTAACCACATGTGTTACGATTACATTATCAGTTTTGACGCTAGTACACCTCGTTGAGGTACACACGTCGAATAGGTTTTACGACTGAATACGCTAGTTATTGTTAATACACCTTCTATACATACAACATAGATTTAGTGTTGTGTCAATCATATAATTCACTGTGTAATATTTGTTATATAATATCGATAAGGATACCACACATTTTTTATGTATATTCGGTACATCGGTACAAAAAGTGCATAATATGAAGTCTGCGAATTTTCTTTAAAAAAATTGTGCATAATGCGCTGATAAGAATTTAATCATAGAAGAAGATAAAAATTCAGCAGACAAATAACAATTCTAACCAGCAATATAAACTGCAAATATGTATTCAGCCGACTATGCATCGTACTACACATTTACTGCAGAGTAAGAGGCACGGATTAACCAAGATATTCGGACATCGTAGATTATAACAAGTATGACGTCATATGCACGCGAATACTATAAAATATAAATAAGTTTGGCAATCAACTTACCAGGCACATCCAATAACAAAGGAAATTTTACGCGTATTTATTCCGGAACGTAATCTCGATAACCGACTAAGTAAACTAAAGAGAAGTAAACGAACGTCTAAGAAATTTAAATATGAATGAATGCCAAGTACCGACCCACGACCCCACATATCGTTTTCGATTATCACGTCGTGCACGTTCAATGAAATGAAATGGACTCTGGTGGAGCAGCCGCAAATACGATAATTCCCATATACCATCGCATCATAATTTCTTTATTCGCCTAACTATTCATCCGGCCAATCTCTATTCAGGGAGACTCGACGTAGTCCATCGCATTAGAATAGTCAGACGATTCTTTTGTGGTAGGTCTACAGCTATTTAAAAATTGTACACCTGTCACAACTGGCAGGTGTATAATGCATTGGATTATCCATTAGGAATAACAATGATAAAAGTAAACTATTGTGCTTTATGAATGGTTTAATAGTGTAGTATAAAGTGTGCTCAATTTATTCATATAATATGGGATCACTAATTAGCTTTAAATATTTAATGGCCGATCAGTATATTGGTGTAAAACTTTCAATACATGTACATACGTATGTATGTACATACATATATCTTCGTGAACGTTTACTAATGTTTCTATTTCAAATAGGTATGTATGTAGTACATACATATGTATTTATGTATATATTCAAAGTAGAAATTATTTAAAGTTGATTATAATACCTAATATAATATCTAAAATTATAAACAACCAACTATGAATAGACAACAACAACCACGTAGCACATTTTGCCCATTTCAAAATTTATTCCAAGATTGTGTGAAATAAAGCCGCTTTACAGTTCCGAATTTTTGTTTGTATTGCATAATTTTAACACCGCTTTACAGTTTGATTGAATGCGCATGCGTACAATTTCTATTGCATGCAATTTTTATTGCACACAAGAAAAATTGCGAACTGTAAAGCGGCCTTTACGAGTATACTTTAAAAATGGTTAATCGTAAAACCAAGGTATATACCAAATAATTTAACAAACTAATGTAGTGATAGATCTAGAGTTTTCTGGCAAATCCATGTGCGTAGTATAGTTCTCTTCAAAAAATGCATTGATTTGTCTTGTTCTGTGAGGACGCGCGATATGATTAATAAACACAAAACCATCGTCTAGCCTTAGCAAATGCAACACTACAGGTTTTAATATCTAATATTCGTTGTACCATTTCCAAGTATAACCAATTCAGTACGCCGACTCGCAGAAGTACGAGTATCTTCCTAAACGATAATTGACCCACCTCCAAAAGCTTGATGATAAGTCATGTTGCTCTCAGTATAGCGCTCTTCTCTTCTTCTTCAAAGTTTAGCTCTTCCATCTGAGCTATGGAGACGTACTCTAGCCTCTTCACTGAGTAAACAACGACCCCAATCTTTAACAGTTCAATTTGCATGTTGCAATTCTTCTTCTTTTGTGGATTCCGGTCAACAATGAACAGTTATTAGAAAATCTGGACCTTAAATTTACTGCGCGAAGCCTTCTTCTTATTGTTTGAGTGGATACCTGAGTACCTGTTGCATTCAATAACTGAATTTAAATGGAAATCTATTCCTTCGACGCTGAACTGTAATAAAACGGTCCTCCCTGACTGTTGTACTGTGATTTCTCCTTCGGCTGTATCTATGTTGGACAGATCCAGTACAATTAAAACACTTTCAAACTCTTCTAATCACATTGTGGCTCACACGGAAATGTGCAGCGACAACTCTTACCGATTCAGCGGTGCATAAACATTGCCACAGCTTGGCTCATCTCTTCAATACTTAAACGCCTTAATCGCATCTCTAAAGTGCAATCAAGCTCTCTGCATTAAAACTTATTCGAGAAATGAGAAAAAATTCTCTTAAAACTCGATAAAAGTATAAGCGTTGGCGAGCTTTGTAGCTCCACTTATTACAGATAATAACAAACAACGGGGTCGCTAATGTCATTGGATAGCCATTTGTTTGCATTCCGAAACACAGCCCTGATCATGTAGGAGGTCATGCCTAACACCTAAGAAGGGTTGTTTTATTTTTATTACATGTTGTATAAATACCCGCTCAAAAGTTGAGCAGTGTAATACTTTTCGAGTGTTAGATACCTTTAAATGCACGAAAAAAGAACAATTGCCGAATGGATATCTAACAGTTTCCGAAGACGTAACTACTGTACTACTCAAGTTAATTATGTTGATTTTAGATTTCAAATTTAATAATTAATAATTCTACCTACATATATAACAACATAAATGTTTGAGATTAAGGTCAAATTAAAGGCGCGAACTTCGCAGTAAAAAAAGTTCCTCTATCATTATACATAGCATAAATTGGTTGTCATATTGTTTATGTCACATTCTTTTCTATTTTTGCCTAAAATTTATATTACTTCTTGTCTATGGTTGTTTTTTCGTGTAGTGGTTTACACAGTTTTAAAATTAGTGTAAGGAAATTATTGCTTTACTAGTATCAATCTGTATATTTGGTTGCGTATGGTTCTTATCTTAAACATTTATGAACACATTGTATAATAATAAATTCAATATAATTTATAATGTTACCTATAAGAACTGTGATGAATATAGGCCAAACATCCCAAAAACTAAAAAAATAGGATGATTGCTCATAAGAGCAATATACGAAACAAAATTAAAAATTACGTCTTGTTTTGAGTTACCAGTGTTTAAATGATAGATATGACTGGTTTTGAACGCGCTAGTCTTTTAGAAGGTGAGCGTAATTATTTTAAGAGCAGTTTTCTGGTGGTTTCATCAACACATGTCCCAAATCCATATAAAGGACGTGAATAACCAAAGTAGTATGCAGATGATAGAGAAGGGGTTTCAATCGGAAGAATTTTGTGATTTATGTGAGAACCTTTATTTCTTTTTATTTGAAAGAGTATTAAAATTAATGCAAATTTTATTATTTGTGTGCGATTCATAGATATTCGTGTTTAACTAAAGTAAGAGTATAGTAGGTATGATTTTCGGGTCTTGTCGCGTAGGTAACTATTCACTGTCTTGACGTTTCGCTGATTGTGCTATCAGCTTCTTCAGAAGTTTTCTAAAGACTGATCTTGTCGTCTTTTGCTTCTAGTTATATATCCCATTCCTGTTCCGCCTCGCCGATCCGTAACCGTCCCGCTTCGTTGATCCGTAACCGTTTCGCTCAGTTCATGCGGATCCCACGGTATAGACCAAGGTCGTAAACTGTTTTAGTTCATAGTACTACCGCGCAGCGTTGATGGCGGTGGATTTGGAGCTAGCTTCATCACAATACATAACCTATATAAACTATGTTTACAAGGTTTACAATAAGATTGCTCATTCCGTTCATTTTCTTTCTAGCGATTTCTTGTGCTATAGTTTGTGTACTTCTTTCTAGTGTCGAGGGCCGATTGTAAGTGAATATTTGGCTTATACCTTTAGGTATTTTGGTTGTGTTTCATTGCATAAACTATAAAAACAATGGCAAAGTGCTGTGTGCCTACATGTAGTAATACTTCCAAAGGATGAAGAGGTGAGAAGTTCGTGATAGTAGTCTATTGGCTATTATTTCTGAAGTTAATTTACTGAATAATTATTATATTGTAACTGTTATAGGTGTATAGTATTTGGTTGGCACGTATTGGACTGGAGAATCTGTATACACTACATCCTAAAGATGTATGCAATAGATTTAGAATCTGCCATATATGTACATTTTAGTAATTATTCACGGATCGGTTCACAATACGTATAGTAAGAGTGGCTTAAAAGCAAGGAGCTTACCAGGTGAGTTATTTTTGAATAGAAAGCAATATCTGCTAATGCAAATATTTATTGTGATTTTCTTAATCCTTGCAGGATTTCATGAAGAACCAACTGAGGAAAACTCAGTTTTAAGGTTCGGAAGCAGATTTAATATGGAGCGTTCTGTACTAAGTATGTTTTTTTTTGTAATTGTAGTTCCTAGAATATTTTTTTTAAAATTGTAGTTCCTAGCATGTTTTTTTTTAATTGTAGTTTCAAGAAGATTTTGTTTAAGTTGTAGTTCCTATAACGGTTATTTTTTGTTTTATGGATTGTAAATATTGATTTTTTTTATGTAAATATATTTGATGGCACGAATTAAAAAATAAATTGATTATATATCCAGCTTTTCTTAAATATTTCCTACTTTTCCATTTTATCTTCCCAACATTCTTGAAATTCAATTGAAAATTAATATTAAGTGCAAAATGTATACTAAAAATTATTTACATCTCCCGAAATAATTAGGAAATACAAATAAATTGCGAACAAAATCATCGAGAATATCGATATTTAAGATCAAATATCTAAGCTTACTGATTCTGAGTAGTTTTGAGACATTGTGTGAGTGAATAAAATATATACTAAAATTTAAATTTGATTAAAACAAACTAAAGACCTAGTAATAAAAAATTAAAATTTTACGTTGAACTGTGGTATATAAACCACAAACTACCAACAGCAGTTTATGGTTTGGAAGAGATTAAATTAAAAAAAAAATTAAACTTTACAGACCTATTCATTTGAAAAATGAAAAGAATTTGGTGCAAGTTACGTGTTTTCGTTATTTTCACCAAAATCTTCATTATTTTACAATGAAATATTATAAAGTTTTAAATTTAAAAAGCACCGTTTTGGCGCCATAAACCATATAGTTACCAGTACACTCACGTAGCGCTGTATTAGTATACAACTTCACGTCGTAAAATTGTTTTCAATTGCTAATATAAGAGTTGCCGGGGCATGGCTCAGTTGATTCATGACCGTACCTGTCCGATGAACTCTACCGTTTCTTGTATGACGATTTCGTAGTGCCAACTTCCAGGTATTGCTGAGTTTGTATCCGTCTTCACGATTAAAGTTGTTGTGATTGTTTTTCATTATTTCTA